>BOPN01000131.1:453437-455937 GCA_017312705.2 Penaeus japonicus
AGCATCATATGTTACTTTATTTAGAGAAATATTGTAGCTCTGCACCCATCATTCATTTATTTACAATACCCATCTGAGATAATATTGGCTGAAGATCACACAGTATTGTATAAGCCAAGCTACTCCTCCATTTAGCAAAAAAGAAGTATTACTTTGATGCAATGTTGCTGAAAGTAACTGACTTTGTGGACTTATTTTGAGGTAACTAGGAGGACCCTTACTATAAAACTAGTAAACTAACTTATCAGTAGTGTTCTTGAACTACAAGAAGGTTCTGTTGAAGTTAGTAATAGATACAAATTCATACTTCAAAGAAAATTTGAAAAATTGTTAAAATGTGTGATTAATTTATGATACAATATTCAATTGAAGTTTATTCCCCATGCATGCTCATTGTTAACTTGGTGTGCTGAATGCCAGAACAGTCCTTGATAACCTCCTGCCTGAAGTTAGAAAATTGGCCTGAAAAGGCTGTTTGGCAAGGGTTTTTTTCAGTCCATTATTTATAAGTTCTGTCTTCTGTTCTTCCATGGGCTTATAGGAATATTGAGTCCTGCAGGACTTTATGAATCATGGTATCTCATTATTGTTACCATGTAGACTGATTTGATCAATGAATGTTTTTTTTCTGCCTTCATTTCAAATTTTTGAATTTCTCTTCATTGCTATGCACCAAGTCACACAGATCTCTTAACCCATTCACGCCGGTTGACGTGATAGCACGTATTGTGGTTTTCGCGTCAGACGCCCTGGACGCGCTATGAGGGGAAGCCGCGCGCTCGGGTAGAGCGAGCGGGCAACCGAGGCTTGCGGCTTGTGCGCCCGAGAATCTCGAGGCGTTAGGCTTATGCGTTCGAGAACCCCGGTATTGCGACCGCGCAAAGCCGGAACTGCCCCGGCGTGAATGGGTTAAAGACCTAATGAATACAGTAATTTGTGTTCAGCTGCTATTTAATCTTTTAAAGCAGTTTTATTATATTTTCATTTGGAGTGTAGCACCAATTTATACCATGGGCATATACTCTGACATTGCTGCAGTGCCTCATTACCTGTCATGTATTAGTGACTTTGATATTGATATTATGTTGATTGTGGGTGACGGACAGTATATTTAAATTTTCCACCACCTACATTTATTTATGTTGTATTTAACATGTTAGTAAACTTTTTTTTTTTTTTTTTTTTTTTTTTTTTTTTTCAAAACCTTTCATCAGCTCTGTATGTTGACAGTGCCTTAAATAATCTTTGCATGTTTTTTTTTTTCCAAAACCTTTCATCAGCTCTGTATGTTGACAGTGCCTTAAATAATCTTTGCATTTTGAAAGATGTCTCAAAAATGTAGTTGTTTTATGAATGTGTTTTTTTACTCAGTAAAAGATTGGGGCAAATACAGAGGATAGAGTTTTAAGATTTAACTTCTAGGAAATTTTTGATGACCAGATCCTTCAGATTCACAGAAAAGAACCTATTGCTGAAATATAGGCAATTGTTTTTGATCACTGGCCCAAAGCCAGTATACAGTTAGCATCATGTGTTAGTCTGCAATCATTTATTATTGTGAAATAGTTTTGTGTAACTACTATGTTACTGTCCTTTATATGATTATTTATATATTGAGTGTATTACATCATGACAAGCTGTTAAATGTTAAGGTGGAAGGAAATGAGTTGATTGGTTGATGAACTTGCTAATAAGTTATATTGCTCTCTTTTGTGTAATATGTAACATGATGGCATTGCAATAGTGTGTTGTTAGAAATTTTCACACAAGTGTGATATTTCTGAAAATGTACCAGTGGGTGGCGAGTGATATGTGGGAGTGTTCTAAGGCAAGAAATAATCAAAATAAGGTGTTTTTATCATTTTAAACTAATTATTTATTGACACTATATGTTTACACATGAATTGCATTTCTGCCTTTGCTGTGCGCTGGTAGGCGGCAGGTAAAGTAAACAGGTAAAAGCAGAGATTTTACATGAAATCAATGCGTTTCCAGTCACTGTATGTTACGTCGTGATGACGTTCTGTCATGTGAATCGTGCGTCATCATTTACGTGAAGTCATCTGGTCCAACGTCACAGCATGTGATGTCATGATGACATTCTGTCACATGAATCATGTGTTATTATTTACGTGATGTAGCGTGTGACCAATGTCATAGCATGTGACGTCATGATGAAGTTTTATCATTTGAGTTACCTGTTCTTTCATTCAAATCATGCATTACAGAAAATACAAAAAAATCACATATGCAAACAAAAACTTGGCTAGTCAGGCTCATATTGTGTCCAGTAGGCTGCGTGTGTCGCGTCACAGTACTTGGCCGCACGACCCAGGTGATATTACTGAGGCCCAGAGTAGGGAGTTACCAGCTCTCGTTGGGCCTGTCGGCATTGGGTTAATCATTACAACTTTGGTTTTATAAATTTTCTGCAATTTAGCACTAAAATGGGTGATAAAGTATTGTTAACCTGATAATGCGGGCTATTTGCCAGTAATGG
>BOPN01000131.1:463437-483437 GCA_017312705.2 Penaeus japonicus
TCCTCCTCCTTCCTCCTCCTCCTCTTTCTCCTCCTCCTCTTTCTTCTCCTCCTCCTCTTTCTTCTCCTCCTCCTCTTTCTTCTCCTCCTCCTCTTTCTTCTCCTCCTCCTCTTTCTTCTCCTCCTCCTCTTTCTTCTCCTCCTCCTCTTTCTTCTCCTCCTCCTCTTTCTTCTCCTCCTCCTCTTTCTTCTCCTCCTCCTCTTTCTTCTCCTCCTCCTCTTTCTTCTCCTCCTCCTCTTTCTTCTCCTCCTTCTTCTCCTCCTCCTCTTTCTTCTCCTCCTCCTCTTTCTTCTCCTCCTCCTCTTTCTTCTCCTCCTCCTCTTTCTTCTCCTCCTCCTCTTTCTTCTCCTCCTCCTTCTCCTCCTCCTCCTTCTCCTCCTCCTCCCTCTCCTCCTCCCTCTCCTCCTCCTCCCTCTCCTCCTCACCCTCACCCCCTCGCTCTCGCTCTCGCTCTCGCTCTCTCTCTCTCTCTCTCTCTCTCTCTCTCTCTCTCTCTCTCTCTCTCTCTCTCTCTCTCTCTCTCTCTCTCTCTCTCTCTCTCTCTCTCTCTCTCTCTCTCTCTCTCTCTCTCTCTCTCACTCTCTCTCTCACTCTCTCTCTCACTCTCTCTCTCACTCTCTCTCTCACTCTCTCTCTCACTCTCTCTCTCACTCTCTCTCTCTCTCTCTCTCTCTCTCTCTCTCTCTCTCTCTCTCTCTCTCTCTCTCTCACTCTCTCTCTCTCTCTCTCTCTCTCTCTCTCTCTCTCTCTCCTCTCTCTCTCTCTCTCTCTCTCACTCTCTCTCTCTCTCTCTCTCTCTCTCTCTCTCTCTCTCTCTCTCTCTCTCTCTCTCTCTCTCTCTCTCTCTCTCTCTCTCTCTCTCTCTCTCACTCTCTCTCTCTCTCTCTCTCTCTCTCTCTCTCTCTCTCTCTCTCTCTCTCTCTCTCACTCTCTCTCTCTCTCTCTCTCTCTCTCTCTCTCTCTCTCTCTCTCTCTCTCTCTCTCTCTCTCTCTCTCTCTCTCTCTCTCTCTCTCTCTCTCTCTCTCTCACTATCGCTGGTACTATAGAATCTTAAGTTGAATCTTAGGTTGGCATCTTGTGATGTGCCATCACTTTTTGAAGGCTGCTCTTCTTTCCTGCTCATCTATGTTTACCATTTTTAAGTAAACCAATTTGGGTGTTAAGGCAATTATAGTTATTATAAATGCGGTTTGTGTCAAAAGTCACTAGATAGAGATATACAGTGATCCATTCTCCTCTATCATTAAATATGCTGTGATGACTTTTGGCACCTATGTGGTGCCCCTGCCCTCAGACTAAAAAACATTGTTCTGTGCCTCCACACAGGTAGCCTTACCATTGCAATGTAGAGGGTTTGCAGCTGGCCAATCCTTTCTGAGTCCAACTTGTTTCATGAGGATATAACTGTCAGAGAGAATCTGGCTTTTCCAAATTTGATAATAGGAGTTTGGTCTGTGATTCCTTGGATCACATTTGTCCATTTTCTTGTATATGGGAGCTTTCTTCCAGGGAGTTAGTTATCCTTACTGCAATAACACACTACTGTTTCTCACTCTAGAGTAGAGTGTGAGAAACTGCCAGGTGATATGCACACTACTTCAGAAAGTATGGGCATTTGAGATCTGGTCCAGCTAGATAGCTGATATCCCTCAAAAATCCTTTAATTATACTTTGTATAATAATGTTATAAGTATGCAAAAAGAAGATTGTATAGTCAGTGTTGGTGATGTTACATTTTCTTTGACTGTGTTAAGCCAGTATGTCTGCCCATTTGTTGCTTTAGGCTGCAGTGGTACAAACACCTCAAAGTTTCTTTCTGCAGTATTCTAGTTATGTTTTAGTCAGTCTCTTATATACATGATATTGCATGTATTGCAGTATGAAGGCTTGTTTAGTCATAGATAGATATACTGCCAATGTGACTGTGCCTCATGTGGACAGGATGTAATATGGAATGCAGGGACTTGTTCTAGCATTTGTACCACTAGGTATTAGAGAGGTTTCTATTTAGTCCTTTTCTGTCTGAGATTGACCACCATGATGTACTGCCAATCCATTCTCTTCCCATTCACTTTTCTTTGCTCTCTTTCAATTTTCATTGGCTTTTCTCTATTCTCTCTCACTTTCCCCCCCATTTTGCCATACATTTTTTGTGAACTTTCTCTTGCTCTTTTTCCTCATTCATCTATGAAACCTCCCAGCTGGTACTCTGGCATAGGGTGGGTGGTCACGTAGTGAAGCTTGTGAGCAATCCAGCTTAACAATTGCAGCGGGAGTCTAGTTCGCTGTAATAATGCCAAATAGATGTCACTGGATGCAAATTTCAATCTTTATTTAATTTATGTGAAAGGGAAAGACTATCCTCTTGGTGCAACTAGGTTTTACATACTAGGTTTTATTTCGTTGCAATAACTCCATCTTTCATAATCTTTAGTATCAGGCTGACTTGCCAGTATTGTCCTTTTATAAAGGTTGTTAAAATGGGTGTTTAATCTTTTAAGTTACATATAAAGTCAGATTCATTTACTACAAGTTTGAGATTAAGACAGTTGTTGAAGTAAACATTCCACAAAAGAGACCTAATGACACATAATTGTAATTGTAGGATACTGGCAATTTGTTTGAAGGTAATTTTTATTTAGCATTAGCATTGTCCTGACTTTTTGTGTTCATAAGCTTTGTTCTAAAAGCAAATTGCTGAGGACTTATGTAGTTGTTTCTCTCCAAGTTGTACCTTATATTTATGACTGACATTTTGCCCAAATTAACCCCTTCACTACGGGCAGTAGAAAACGCTCCTCATGCCGTATCCGAGCTGCCGGCGCGCGCCAAATTTTAAACGTCGCTACTGAATATGACAAGTTTTAAGCCAAAACCTCTACAAGTTTATAGCCAAAACCTCAACATAATCATCATGTGTTATATATCAAAATATGCATAGTTAACCTCTTCCCCCATATGCATGTGACAAGTTATTTACATGGGTTGGGAGGAAGATGGAAAGAGTGACCTTGGTGGGAGGCCTCACTCAGATGACTAAAGAAAACGATTGAAATAGTATGGTAAACTAATCATAAGTTTTATATTTTTACATAATGTTCCATAAATAAATAATAAAATGATTGCTAGCAGGGCCCATCAATGCCTCCCCTGGTATAAGCGAATCCCACTCTTATGTAATAAATTAATAATAATGAAAGTCAAGTAATATATCGTATCGTATCCGACCTCTATTCTGAAAGATCTCGTACAGTATCTGGAAGAAAGAAAACTCAATTCCACTAGAACTCAGCCATGACGCAGTATGCGCGTCCTCGGATTTGACGCGAGCGCTGCGAGGACGCAGTATACGCGTCCTCGTGTTGAAGGGGTTAATTTTAACCCATCTGTGCTGGGGCTTATATTTGCCTAATGCCGCTTCCACAGGCTAGATAACAAGTGCGTGCAGTGACTAAGTGTGAGATCTCTCCCAGAGCTATGCCAAATACATGCTACCCCAATGGAGCATCAAAATCAGAAAATGGGAATACGCATGAATATATTAAAAGGCCCTTGGCCTTGGTGACTTATGATGGATATCTTCTTTTGCTAAGTCCTGTTAACCTGCTTCTATGTGGGATAGTCATTTCTGATTAGCTATCACCATGTGGCTCAGTCTAGAAATTCCTTGCCTAGCAGTACTCTCTCCCACAGATCTTCTCTCATGCAGTCCATGCACCTTTGCTTCAGTCAATGTCTCTTCTGTCTTCCCAGCACCTCCATTTCCAATACTTTTCTTGTATATTCCTCATCTTTTCTCATGATTTAACCATACATACTATTGGAGTCTTCTCTCTTGGATTTTATTTGATGTTTTATCCACTTTTACTGTACTCCTAATTTTTTTTATACCTGATCATATCCAACTTTGTAACACCATATGTCCACCTCAGCATTCTTGTTTCTGTCATGTCAAGTCTCTTTTCTTGAGCTTTTGCTAACTGCTACATTTCTGCTCCATGTATTATTGCTAGGGTCTTACCACTAGCTTATAAGTCATTCCCTTTACACATCAGTGATATTGTCAAACTAAAATGCTTAAAACCGCATCCTCTCTTTCTGATTTCCTTGCATTATAACCTTTCCCTCACTCACTGATAAAACTCAGGACTCCCTTTTCTTCCTACTGATTTTAAGACCTCCCAATGGCTTCTGGAGAATATTTGATTAACTTCTAAAGGATGCCCATAGGAAATTTAGTCACTCAGGTGAAGACATGCACAGTTTGTACCAATATTGCTGAGGAAACTAGAAAACGATTATGATATTCTTAGGTATCATCTAGATTTTCACCCTTAGATTCCAAACACAACCATTTTTTTTTTTTTTTGTCCCAACTAAATTAGAGTAAATAAAAGTGAATGTTTAGATCAGATAGTAAGAAGATACATCCTTTAGTGGTTTGATAAAAAAGGAAAAAAATTGATTCCGTGATTTTGGTTTATTTGTGGAGTGCAAAGGTTTCTTAACCTCTTGTGTATGATGGCAGTTGTATAATGTCCTTTTGGGAATCCAGTCCTTACTACCTTCTTGAAACCTGCTGAGCATTGAATTGGCCCTTGACAACCTGCCTTAATCAGCTTAGAGCTTAAAGACATTGATCAATATAAGTGCAATTCATTATTTAGGTATTCTATCTTCTTCCATTGGATTGTAAGGCCAGTAAACCTGCCAAGCTAGAGTTGGTCGTAGATGCGGATGGCACCGTGCCAGACAGTGTAAACCCGCCATCCTACTGCATACATATTATTTTAAAACTGCAACCAGTGGGTTAAGAATTATCGCCTTTTTTTGGCAGGCCCAAGTGCACAATATGTTAAGAGAAAAGATTGTAGGACATGAAAATTTACCCTTGTGTGGCCCTTATTTTATGGAGCTCAAGCACTGTGAAGTTTCGGTATCAACAAAGTTATCTATGATACCAGATGTATGCTATACTGCTGGCAATATAGTGAGCATGTGCAGCTACTCTCTGGGTGATTGTCTGAGGTACGATGCCGCACTGAGCCTCTTGGAGTGATTTTCACCCACCTTATTCTGAAGGGTGACAAAAAAAAGGTTTTATGTAAAAAAAAAAAAAAAGAAGGATAAAGTCAAGAAAATTGTGCAATTATAATGTGTATATACAAACAGAACTATGTACAATGGGCATATACAGCAGAACTTCATAACATGATACTACATCTGTCGTGTCAGAAATATTCTATGACTTCACCTGTTCATGGGTTAACTGATCTTCTTTCCTATTCCTCTGCATCCTGATGCATTTGAGATTTAACAAAACTTCAACAACTTCCTTTTTTATCTTCTCAGGTGGTGCCATGAAGTCAACAAAATCAGGCCAGAAATGGGCCCATGTTGCATGTGCCCTTTGGATTCCTGAGGTTTCCATTGGCTCAGTTGAACGTATGGAGCCTATCACCAAGATTCCAAACATCCCTGTAAGTATATATGTAGATGTTCATATATATATTGTTTTTATGTGAGGCTGGACCTCTGAAGATGCAATCTTTCCCAGATGGGTTATTTTTTTTTTTTTTTCCATGTTCATGCTTTACCAACCTTGTTGCCTACTATGTCTTGTTGCTTATTAAAGATAAATGTTGCCAGTATTTCTAAGAGTAGCATAATTTTTATAGTAAATTATTGTAAATAACCCCCACCTGTACGGCAATAATGTAATTAGCTTCTGATTTCTTTTATTGTGGTAATTAAAGCCTCTCTAAATATCTCATGTTCCTTCAAAAAGACAGTCAGATAGACATATGTAAATACTAATGTGTACATATAAATACAAAGGGGTATTTATATGTATATGTTCTTTTATGTATACCTTTTATTGACTTAAAATTTTGAACACTTGTTCACATGCAGTAACAACATGACTGTGACTCTTCCAATGATTCTCTACCTTGTTACAAGACACAGAAAAACTAAATTATTTGAGTTAATGCAAGAAATTGATTAAAAGATAATGTTACATTGCCTTTGATGATGAAACTTTGAATTATTTAATTAAACATAGATGGTATTGATTTTGATTTTGAATTTCCATGTTTTGGAAAGTTTGTCTTCTTATTTTCAATCATTTCTATTTTAACCTACAGCAAAGTCGATGGGCACTTGTCTGTGTCCTGTGTCGAGAACGCCGAGGTGCATGTATCCAGTGCTCGGTTAAAACCTGCAAAACTGCCTATCATGTGACCTGCGCTTTCAAGCATGGCTTAGAGATGAAAGCAATCATTGAGGATGAAAGTGCAGATGATGGTGTGAAACTGAGGGTGAGTACTTTCAGTCAATGTCTGTAGTGATCTTTAAAAAGGTTGATGAAATGTATTTATTTGAAAATGCAATTATTTATAGCATATGTTTAGTTTATATTTTGATACAAGGATTGAAATGCAATGTATAGAAGAAATAAATTCTGATTATTGGTATGTTGACAAAGAAAATAGAAAAATCAGGAATGGTGAAGTCTGATAGAAATCTTAGAAATGTTTAAGTGTGTTAAGAATTTTAAAGCATTAGTCATGGGAATGTCTCCATCTCTGTAGTAATTGTGGATGACAGTTACACTGAAGATTTTAAACTTGATAATAACTTTATTTATAACAAACTTTCTTTGTATGACTACCTCAGTTAACCAACTTAAAATGTACTTGTAGAATCATATTTTTTTTTTTTCTACAGTTGTTGTAATGTAATTTCTAGAGTTTATTCTATATGTTTGTCTCTCCCACTCTGTATAACTAAGAATGTTACTATGAGTTTTGGTATTAGCCCTTCTGCGATGGGCATTGTCATGGGGTTGGAGCACTTTCGTTTGAGTATTAGTGAGAGTGTAAATGTGATGGTGAGATGGAGTGTGTTATGTGAGTCATGGTAAGTACTGAATGAGGCAAGTGTATGTATAAGAATTACATATGATATTTACTAGAGTGGGGATTCACTTATTTATGTTTTGATTGGTAGTAAGATGAAAGAGTAGGCTGTGCATATGATATTACTGTATAATGCAGTATGCCTTAAATATATTGGTTGTCATTTAATCAGTCACATTAGTTTTTGAATTTGAGAGGTTTTTGCCTTTTGTCTGACCATATTTCTGAACAATTTCAGTCTTATTGTGAGAAGCACAGTGTTGCAAGCAAGAAGGTAGGATGCGATGCAGAGAGTGACGTGGAAGAGGGAGCCCCAAAGAAGAAGAAGGACTGGACCTCAGAGCAGAAGAACCAGGCTCGAGCTGCCAAGCTAAGGCAGATTGAGTCTGAATTCTACAAGCATGTCGATGTCCTGGAAACTTCAAACTTCTTGGACATTGACTTTGAGACAACTGAGACTATTTTTAACTACTGGAAGCTAAAGAGACGGGTAATGGGGATTTTGTTGGGATGCATTGTCTTAATAAGAGATGGAGTGGACCGGTGTTGGTTGCAAATTATCCAAGTGTTTTTCAAGGAAGTCAGTTTGTGGTTATATGTTTAATGGATTGTTAAAGCTTGATTGAAGTGTTAGTTGGTGATATAACTTTCAACTAGAAATATTTATGATAAAATTCTTAGTTTTAAAGCATATATTTTTGATGTTAGTGATCTTCAAGTGAACATATGGAAGAGCCGGTTGATGAATACTTAATATTTTCACTCTTTTTTTTTTTTATATAAACACTCATACCTAGTTCCTCACATGGACACAAGCAAGGGCATCAATATTCAAAGACACAACTACACACATACACACAAACGCACAAATACGCACACATACACACATATACACACATATACACACATATACACACATATACACACATACACACATACACACATACACACATACACACACATACACACACATACACACACATACACACACATACACACACATACACACACATACACACACATACACACACACACACACACACACACACACACACACACACACACACACACACACACACACACACACACACACACACACACACACACACACACACACACACACACACACACACATGCACGCACATACACAGACACATGTACACAGACACATGTACACAGACACATGTACACAGACACATGTACACAGACACATGTACACAGACACATGTACACAGACACGCGTACGCAGACACACACACACACACACACACACACACACACACACACACACACACACACACACACACACACACACACACACACACACACACACACACACACACATATGCACAGAAACACACATGCACAGATACACACATTCACAGACACACACATGCACAGACACACACATGCACAAACACACATGCACAGACACATACATGCACAGACACACACATGCACAGACACACACATGCTGACACACACATTCACAGACACACACATGCACAGACACACACAGGCACACACACACAGGCACAAACATACACACAGACACAAAAATACTCACAGACACAAACATACTCACAGACACAAACATACTCACAGACACAAACATACACACAGACACACATGGAGACACATACATATGTACATTATTTAGATACTTTTGATATGAAAGGAATTGCCAGAATGACAGTTTGCATATCTAATCTGAGCTTTGTTTTCAGGCTGGTTTCAACAAGCCACTCTTGACCCCGCGCAGTGAGGAAATCGACCTTCTCTCCCATCAGCAGGAGCATGACATTGAACGGATGAAGATGTTTGTACAATTGAGGCAGTACTTGGAGAGGGTACGTAAATTTAATTCTCTCAGTGAATTGAGGTTGTTTTAAGATTGAAGATGGTATAAAGAAAAGGTAGAATTGATTTTTATCACATGGCAGTTTTCTTTTGTCTCTTACAACATTTGTATTTTCTCTTCACAGGTTCGTAACCTCTGCTACATGGTCAGTCGTCGTGAGAGACTCTCCAGATCCTTCCTAAAAACTCGAGAACAGACTTTCTCAAAGCAGGCATCCATTCTGGCCAGCAGCAGCATGAATTTGACGCAGCAGGAAGTAGATGCGGTGATGCAGGCTAATCATGGTCCTTCTGTCTATGATCAATTGTATTCCCACCCTAGTGCTCCTAGCCACACGCAAAAGCATTTCGAGAAGATTGTAGCTTGCATAGCTGGCACTCTCACAGAAAAGGTGAAACCCAAGAAGGAACCAGAGAAGAAGGATGTCAATGGCCTTATTAGAACATCAAAAGACAAAACAGACAATCCATATAAGAAAATGTACGTCAATGGAGCGGAACAGCGCCGGTCACGCTCCAGCTCTCTGTATAGTACTTCTGACTCTGATTCTTCTCTTGCTTCCACAAAATGGTCTCTGCCTACAAAAGGTAATACTCGTTATTCTGTTTACACAAGTAGTGAAGAGGAAACAAATAAAGAAAATCACTCAGTCAAGCAAGAACCCCCATCAAGTAAGAGCAAGTTACCATTCCTTGACAGTAGTGACAAAGAAAAGCCTAAACTTGAGACCATTAGCAGACCTACGAGGGGAAGGGTTGGTAGGAGAAGAGGGATGGGGAGAGCGAGTGCCATTAAGAGCAGGTCATTCAGGGACCGGATGGCACAAGGCTCGAGTGAGGAAGATGTTAAGAAGTTTGATAATTTGATAACTGACAAAACTGTGAAAACAGAAACTAATGCCTCATCTTCAAAGACAGTGAGGGAGCGTCCCAGTGTAGATACTTCTGAAGATGAGGCAGAACCAGTTAGTAAACCCAAACCACAGCCCAGCAAAAGAAGAAATAAAAGGAAGGTGACGCCATCTAAGTTAGACTCGAGTGTAAGTAGTGAGGATGAACCAGTGGTAACAGTGGCTACGGCAAAAGAGAAAAAGCCCAATCGCAAGGGCAAGTGGAATAAAAATATTCTGAGTAGCCAGACTACCAGTGTAAGTTCACCAGTATCTGAAATTCCAAAGTTGGAGCTTAGTGATGATGATGAACTGGGTCCTCCCACCTACAAGCTGTCCAGTGACGAGGACAACAACAGTGAAAAGAGTAATGAGCCGGCAGTGATGAGCAGTGATATCTTTGGTGTAAGTGACCGGACAGACACCAGTTCTGACAATGGTCGGGATACGGCTTTAAGTAAAGGACCAAAGAAACATGATAAGAAGAATGAAAGTAGAATAAGTGATAGTGATGTGAACAGTGATGATGAAAACAAGGAAAGTACCACAGATTCTCAAAACCATGCAACACTGAAGACAAAGGCAGCTAAGAAAGAGTTTACTCCAAAGATTGAGGCAAAGGCAGAAAGAATGAACAAAAAGAAAACTGATAAGGTTGGTAGAACAGTAAGAAAAACAGCCAGTGCTGAAAGATGTAAAAGTGAGACAAGACAGTCGGAAGAAATTGATGTCGATCACGGAATTACTAAGAGTGAAGTTGAAGCAACACCAGGTCATATGTTTGTGCCACAAAGGAAAGCTGCAAAGAAAGCATCAGAACTCATCACTAGTCAGAATACAACAAGTACTTCAGCCAGTGCAACTGCAGGTATAGCTGGGCCAGCAGCTGCAGATGTGGCAGATGTTAAGAAATCTGTAGCAAAACCAATCAAGGAGATCAAGGAAGATCCTGATGAGCCTGAGATCATTGAAGAGAAGAAGGTACTGGAGGAGAAGAGAATAACACCCACAAAAGGTAGGAAGAGTAAGAGCACAAAGGAAAAGAATGAGAAGGTCAGCGAGGAAAAGACTGATTCTTCTGATGTTCCCAAAAAGAACCTCTTTGAGCCACCAGAAATTCTGCCGTATGTCCCAATGCGGCAGGCTGCTAAGAAAGCTGCAGAAAATCTGAAGGGTGGCAACAGTAAGGCAGGTACAGCTGCTTCCAGTGGCACAGAGGAGTCAGAGTTACCAGTAACAACTCCTGTTGTATCACCTACTAAAAACAAAAGAATCTCACGGATGGAAGGGAAGTCTGGACCTAGATCAAAATCCAAATCTCCTCGTGCAGCTAAACCATTATCATCAGCGACTGTTTCAGATGCGGGCTCCGAAAGTTGTGATGAGGTGAAATTCCCCAAGTCAATATTTTCTGACAGTGATGAAGAGAATATCATCAAGAAAGACAAAGCTGCAAAGGATAAAACTGATCCTCTTACAGAGGTTTACAAGGAAGCAAAGACGAACAAGCAGTTTTTTCGTGGCGACATCTATATACGACCATACCAAAGCTCCTCAGATGAAAATGAGGAAGGAAGACCAGCCACTCCAGGAAGAAAATCCCTCCTATCTCACACTTCTAAACCAACTAGTGATGAGTTTCCAGACCTCTCCAAAAACCAACTCTTTCGAGGCCCCTCAAGCATATCAGGTGACTTGCAACTCACCTCTGACAGCGATGAGCGGGAGGATGAGAACCAGGAACCGGCAGCTGGAACCCTCAGGAAGGCCCCTGACAAGAAGCTTAAAACTTCCGAAGGGCGGCCTGAACATGGGTTTCAGCCGCCGATTACTGAGAGAAGTGAATCCGGAATGTCCAACGAGACGGAAGACCATCGTTCTAAATCACCCACCAGAAGAGAGACTGGACTGGAGTCAGGATTACGTCAAAGTGGGTCTCAGTGCAGACCGAGAACTCCTCCTGGTGATGTCTCCGTGCAAGACTTCAGAAGTAACTCTCATGCACCATCGAGAGGACGAA
Organism: Penaeus japonicus; assembly: GCA_017312705.2. Classification (NCBI taxonomy): domain Eukaryota; kingdom Metazoa; phylum Arthropoda; class Malacostraca; order Decapoda; family Penaeidae; genus Penaeus; species Penaeus japonicus. Next base: position 475,129 of record BOPN01000131.1, read on the forward strand.
GAAGAGGAAGAGAGAGAGAACCGGTTCCACTCTCCCAAGACATTGGCACCAGTCATAAACTCCATACCAGAAGAGAGATACAGCCTGAGGAGACACTCAAATCCATCAAAAAGACCCCAGAGAGAAGCAGCCAAGAGAAATCTGGTACCTCCAAAGGAAGTAGTACCACAGAAAAGGAGGAGACATTAAAAGAAAAAGAGGTCGTGCAAAGGGACAGAAAAGATTTCTTGAGAGAAAAGAAAGATCCAGTTTTGGAAAAGAAGGATGTTCTCCAAGGGAAGGAATCATTGCAACAAAAGGCAAAGAATGATTCATTACGAGATAGAGCAACAATTGGAAAGGAAAAGCATGTTTCATCTGCAGACAAGGAAGTTAAGGCTTTAGAGAAAGATTTGTTACCTGAAATGATGAACCTACAAGGAGAGAGTAATGAAATTATTATAGAAAAAGAGGTTCATAAAGAAAAGAAAGAGTCTCAGAGAGAGAAGGTTATATCACCCAGAGAAAAAGTGGTATCTCCCAGAGAAAAGACTTTGTTCCCAAGGAAAAAGGTCTTATCTCCAAGAGAGAAGGTCTTATCTCCAAGAGAGAAGGTCTTATCTCCAAGAGAGAAGGTTTTGTCTCCAAGAGAGAAGGTTTTGTCTCCTAGAGAGAAGGTTTTGTCTCCTAGAGAGAAGGTTTTGTCGCCTAGAGAGAAGGTTTTGTCTCCAAGAGAAAAGGTTTTGTCTCCAAGAGATAAGGTTTTGTCTCCAAGAGATAAGGTTTTATCTCCGAGAGAAAAAGAAGTAATGGCACCAGAGAAAGTCATATCACCAAGAGAAAAGAAAGATCTGTTCAGAGGGAGAGAAAGCAGTCGAGAAACAGGAGAGTCGCCAAAGGAAAGGAAAGAACTGATTAGAGACAGCGATTCCCTTGAAGAAAAATTCGACAAAGGAAAGGAATCTCCAAAAGACAAGTTAGAAGTGGCTGAAGAAAACATCCCTGAAACATTTAGCAAGCCAGATCTGCTAAATGAAAATGTGGATCCCTCAAAAGAAGCTGTGGATATCTTTGGACAGAGAGAGAAATCTGCTGAGAAGGCTGAACCTCTTCTGGAAAAGGATTGCCTGCCGAAACAAATAGAGGCAATTAGAGAAGAACAACCTAAAGTGGCTTCAGATACACCTGCAGAGGAAAGAGAGAAGGATGCACCTCCAAAACTGCCGGAAAATGTGAAGAAAACAGAACAACATCAACAACAACAGAAATCAGGGGTATTTGGATTTGTAGGTGTAGATTTGGAAGTTGAAAGATTAGAAGATATTGTTGAAACATCGGATACTGAACCAGAGCCTAAGAAAGTTCGTATTGGTGATAGTGATGAAGACTCCATAAATGTTGTAGGAGAAAAACGTGTTGAACAACCGAAGGACAGTGGATATAAGAGTGCAATAACTACACCTGAGCCTGTAGATAGAGTTCATGCAGTTTGTAATGACATGGTAAATGTAAATAGTGTTGTAAATAATTTTATGAGCGATGAGTCACGTTTGGAAACTGTAGATGTGACTAGCAAGACCCCGGTGGTGTTGCCAACCCCAGTGGAAGGGAAACAAGTGCTTAACAAGTTTGTCTCCCCCACTAGAAGAAAGAATTTGGAGGATGTTATAGGCGAGATGAAGAGACAGGCTGAAGCACAACCTGAAGTACAGCCTGAAGCACAAGCTGAGCCCACCAAACCAGTACCTCCCCCAGAGAGACCGAATGAAGTTACAGCATCTCCTCCGCAATCCCAGGCCAACTCTTTCTCAGTTCCCCCTGTGCCAGAATCCTCAGTAGCCTCTCCACAAGCATCATCTGCTGAGGCTTTACCTCCCAAGAGTTCATCCTCCCCAGGTGCTAACTTCAGAGAGCAGTGGCGGGGGCAGTGGGAGAAGAGTCCTCCTCAACCTGAGCATAAAGTGGATCCAGGTTCTGGCCCACACTTGCCTCCTCACCTACCCATGCCTGGTCTAGAGTTAGGCCTTACCCCCTCCATGTCAATGCTTGATCTGCAACGAGCCATGTTCTCTGCTGATGCCCAACATCAGCTGTTCAGCGCCATTGATTTTTTGAATGCCCGCACTATGTTTACCAGTCAGTTTCGTCAAATGGTCGAAGCTGGTATCCATCCGCAAATCTACAATACCACTCTAATACCAGCATACTTGCAACAGCATAGTGCCACGGAGTTAGCTGCTTTAAGTCAACAGCAGTATCCACCACCTGCTAGAGAAAATCAGATTCCAGATAAAACAAGCATGTGTTCTCAGGAAATGTCCAGATTATCATCACATGATGATAGACCTCCAACTCCAGAACTGCCTACAACAGATGCCAAGGCAGGTAGTAGACAGGGAACATCAAGCAGTAAAACTACAAAACCACTAGCTTCTCCTGGTAGTATGATGACTGTGCCACCTCTCTCGTCACCTTTGACGCAGAGTAACAAGGTAGTCCCAGGCCTTGTTTCTCCTACAACCAGTAGAGGTCAACATACAAGAGAAGAACAACCTTCTCCAGTATTACCAAACAACAAAATTGCACAACCACAACCTTCTCCTTCAAGTATATTTAGTAAAAATGACAATGTACCAGTTTCTACAGCATCTCAAGCACAGGCAACAACCGTAGCCCCGACAGACATTTCTTCTACAAGTCATTCAGTATTATCGTCATCAGTCAGCAGAACAGCGAGCCAGCCTCAAGCATCACCACAGTCCAGTAAACCATCACAGGCACCTGTCTTATCACAGCAGTCCAACAAACCTTCACAAGCTCCTGTAGTATCACAGCAGTCTAGTAAACCATCCCAGGTGCCTGTAGTGCCGCCACAGTCCACTAAGCCCTCTCAAGCTCCTGTGACCGCCACCACAACCTCAACAGAGAGCAGTGTGACTATTACAAAGGTCAGCAGACCCTTGGTATCTCCTGCAAGAAATTCTGTTGTTAGTAGCAAGGGGAGCATTGTTCCTCCTGCTTCAAACTCTGTTGTGTCTGTGGCTAAAACAATAACTACAACTACAACAACCACAACCACTACTAGTCTAACCTGTTTAAGTAAATCTCCAATGCTGTCTGTGACAAGCCCCACCACTGTACCCAGTCAGAAGGAATCGCCATTGCAAATCGCTGTTGAAGTACCTGAATCAAAGATTGAAACTATTACAGTAGATGACAGTGTTCTTCATCAAAAGGAAGAGCCTGCACCAAAACGAGTGCCAATATACATGCAAGAAGCCAAGTCACAGAAAGCACCCGAAAAGAAGTCTCCAAGATCTCAGGCATCATCTCCAAGATGGGTAAACAAGGAGAGCACAAAGGCAAGAGAGAAAAAGAGTAGCAAAGTCAACAGGGCCGCATATAACAAAGGGCGGGGCAGGAGCACAGGCAAAGGAAAAGGCCGTGGTCAGAGCCCGAGATTTAATTCTATATCAGTGCCTAAAGAGCTGGTCGGAACAGTCTACGACTTTGATTTTGACAACGAATTTGATGACGGCCCAGCTAACAACACCCTGGATGATTTGCGGAAGTCCAGAGAAAAGCGACAATCAGTTGACACAACACCTCAGCAATCGCTAACACCCACCTATACTTTAGAGCACAAAGAACAAACTAAGAAGTCAGGCAAAAAATCAAAGTCATCACTAAAAGAGAAGGGGGTTAGTAAATCAACAGATGATGGTGACAAAGTTGCCAAAATACTTGAGGATTACAGGAACACTCAAAACTCTCAGCTGCGTCGCAGTACACACTCTCCTAGTCCACCTCGTGGCGATGACATGCTAGAAGGCCCATCAAAATCTCCAGACAAAATACAAGACATCCCACAGTTCACTTCAGAGTTTACCTCCGGCATTTTTGAAACTAAGCTTACAATATCGAACTTGAGTGATGTCAGAGATTCAAATCCAACATCAGAATTGTCAATCTTGCCTAAGAATACAGGAGACGATAGTAGAGTGGCGTTGACAGTGCCAACAGCTCAAATTGGAATCGACGAAAGAACAAACCAACTCAAGCTTAAGATCAAAGGACCATATGCTAACTCATACTCGGCTACTAATACGTCCGCTGCGCCACAGGAAGCAGTAGGAGCACCAACTCCAACCTCTACAACATCAACGTTAAGAAGAATGAGGAAGAAGGAATTGATTCGTCAGTATTGTTATCAGGATCAAATGCCAAATGAGCCGGCGGAATCTGGACCTATTAACAACACTCCAAATCCTCCCCCGCAGTTGAGAACTGGCATCACCATTCCAAAGGCTGTTGCTTCCATGCCATCTATACCAACGCGAGAAGACTACAAAATGTACACGCAGGATGAGACCCCAGCAGGAGGTGGAGGTGGAGGCAGAAGAAAGAGACCACCCCGGGAACTAAGACACTTGGACTGGTCTGTGATGGAGGATTCTGGGAAGAGAAACTCGGAAACAACAGAAGGTGGAGATGTAATAAGAAAAAGACCAAGAGCGGCAAAGGAAGCTGCGAAAAATCTGGACGAAAAAGATGTATCAAGTGCCAAACCTCCTCCAAAGTTACGCATTAGTTTAGGGAAGAAGGGAAGTGAAGTTACAACTGTGACAGCAGACTCCAAAGATTTTGGTGGAAAGCAGCGGCCGCCTAAAAAGCGTATTGCCGAAGAAAATGCTATGGTGAAGATTAAGAATGATAACATGAAATTTCGAGAACAGATCATGGCAGACTTTGATAAAGGGGAAAAGAAGAGTGGGGTGAAAGGGACCGACAGAGAAAAGAAGGCCAAGAAACGCAAGATTCTCCTAGGGGAAAGTAGTGGAGACGGCAGGGATGGTACTTTTGATGACCAGCATGATGTGAAAGTTATCACAGGAGACAGTACGAATGCTCCTAAATTAGTCATAAGGTTTGGGAAAGGGAAGAGTGAAAGCTCTGGTGGTAATAAGAGTGTCAAGAGTGAGGCAAATAATGCCGGAGGTCACAAAGATGAACGGAGTGATTCGGATTCTGTGATCAATCCATCCTTAAAAATTCGATTATCGGTGCCTAAGCTAGACTCTGAGTCAACGAAAGAAGAGTCTTGTATTCCTAAAATCCCCCTTAAATTAAAATTATCCAGGAGACCAGATGGCTATGTTGCATCCAACACTCCACGCAAATTAGAGGCTGACGAACAAGATCAAGGGCCAGGTCCTCCTGCTCCAAAACCTCCTGACCTTCCCCCGGAACCTTTACATGAGAAATTAATGCCAGAAACCTCACAGCCATCGCCACCGTCATCATTACCCCCACTACCGACTCAACAGCAGCCGTTATCGCAGCAGGAACCACAGCAGTATGTACAGCAACAGTCACACCAACCAGTCCAACAAGCCATATCTGAGGTGACTGAGTGTCCTCCTCACCTTGAATCTCGGATACCACAGGCAGGAAACATTCCCCTCCCCCTTGGCCCCTATGACTCCGGATGGCCACCGTCGTATAGTGCAGCGGAGCAACTGGGATTACCTCAGATGGACTATGGCCTCGGCTCCTTGAGTGCGCCGTCGAGATCAGAGTGCCCAGAGGAGATGTTTCAGAGATTAGAGGCTCAAATAGCAGCTACAGGAGGAACTGTGCCAGAAGGAGGAGGCCCTGCCAGCAGTCTCGGCCCTAGACAAACTTCTGGAACTCCTCTCCCAGACGTCCCGTCGTTACGCCATACACTTTACCCGTACAAGGAAGGCTCTGACTGCAGATGATAATTGCTTCTCTTTGATAGTAATAACTTTAATATTTACAATAATGTAACAAAACTACCATAATTATGTACAAATGTAGATACCGTTGGTGTTGCTCACTCGATGCACGATGTTAGTTACGCAAGGATTAAATCACTTGCATCTCATAGCCTCATCCAGGCCGTCAGTTTTGTTCTTTTTATTAATGTAATGTTCTGCACTGTCATTTGTTAGGGAAAAATACTCGCTCCCCACAGGGATTCTACCTTGGTACAGCTACACTCTGTTGGCAAAGATTGTTGATGTGATCGTCGGCCCGCGCGGGACCACCACAGCATCCCCCTCTCTCCCCCAAGCCATGTTATGGTAGTTGTTTACTCATCTGGGGCGTCCCTCATCCCCACCCTGCTGTGTGTGTGACGCCCATGGGTCATTTGCTCCGCCCTCGGTATCACGTGCTGATTTTTATCGAATGGCCATTTCAGCCAGGTGAATTGTGTTGTTTCCTCGCCTGTTTTACTGTCACTTTTGTATGGAGTGTGAGGGTGGTTGTTGTTGAGCGTGGCAGTGTTGTGGGCACGGCGCCCCCGACCCTCGGCCGGGCCCTGCACCATCGGAAGGACCCCTGCCCCCCGGGCCTCGGGCGCCGGTCCTGTCGTCCCGGGGAGGACTTGTGTTCCCATATTTTGATATCTTTTTTACCATTGTAAATAGGAAGGAATGTACAAATTACTGTATTTGCTTTTTGTAATTTTATTACTTTTGTACAGATTTTAGTTCTGATTGCTCATCAGACATAACTTATGTTTTATCAAAAGTTGGATTTATTTATTTTTTGACTTCTCTAAATGTCACAAATTTCCATGCCATTACCATCGATTGATATTTTTTAGATTTCTTCGCTTTTTAATTCTACTCTTCTTTGTTGTAAGTACACGTTGTTTCCATGGAGACTTTTGAGTTCTTTATGTAATAGAAGGCAGAAGATTGTAATATATTTCTTGATCCCTCAACAGAGAAATAGTCTTGTAAATCTTAGTGTCATGTGATACATTAATATTATTGAAATATAAATTTTTTATGTTATATAGTTGGCCTTTCCATTGATTCAACCTACCTTCGACTAAACATTTGTCAGCTTATTGGAATTCCCACAACTGAATATTTGTATTAATTTAGATTGACCATCATTAGAGACTAATCCTCTTTACTAAGACAATAAGTGATTCGCAAATCAAATGGAGCACAAGGAATGGATAAAAATGATTTGAAAGTAAATATACATAAATATGTTTTGGGTGCCTTATAAAATGCAAACTCGTTAGGTATTGGGATCAAATTCCTTATCAATGATATAATTGTCCATCCTTTGCCATCACGAGGAAGCGCACAGTAAAAGAAAACATCCCCTGTATTGCAGCCATAAGACTTAGCCGGATATTAGTGTTTATTATAGGTTACCGATCGTACTGTTTTTCATATACATAAATTGGCATTTGTTAGTTAATTTGAAGTAAATGAGTTCATGTCAAAGTTGTAAAACCCATGTTTTTTTTACAAGGAACAAGTTAATCCGACTTGTAATTTTATATCAAGCAAGACAACATGACTAGTAATGAGTAATATACTATACTAGATTGTTAAAGTGCTTACTGGTAAGTGTAATGCTGCTTATAAACATTTTATACCACTTAATAGGTAGTTCACCAATGAAGACACAATTGTAACGCATATTATAGACGGTACGAGTATGGAAAATCAGTTGCAGGGAGCTAATAAGGTGCAGTTTTGTTAGTGTGTGGGAGGGAAGAGAAAGCAGAATTACAGAAAAGCAGTGTTTAAACTTTTTTGTGGTTGCCTACCATATCTACCAAAACATTCATATATCCTTCCTTATGTATCTTTCTTTCTCTATTTTACATTACTTTTTTATTAAGAAGACCCAGTGACCCACTAACCACTAGCTCGTGAACGTTACTCTAAAGATCCCTGCAATACGAGACCAGAAAATTAATCAAAGACTTCATGAGGTGCGTTATACTACTAAATAGTATTTGATTATTGGAATGTACATTGCATCAATCAATATGCGAATTGCAGTAAATTCAGCTCGCCTTCGCTGAACATTTGCTTAGGGACTTAAACTTTACTAGAAGAAAATGATATCGTCGATGCGCAATGAAATTAGGGATCATTAATCGGCTCAATGAATTGCCCACAAATCAGTACACAGGAAAACATTGTTCTAACTGGGCAGAGGGAGAGAGGGAGAGGGAGAGGGAGAGTGTACAAATACTGACAGCATTTATCCCATTCACGTGGTTTATATGGGAAAGGAAGCGGGCTCAGGGTACACGTCATAACTCCTTCATTCTTGATTGAAATATAGTCCCACGGGCATCATACTATCCTTGGGACGGCGATTTTTTTTTTTTTTTTTTTTTTTTTTTTTTTTTTTTTTTTTGGGGGGGGGGGGTCGTGTTTGAGCGTGTGTTGGAGAATGCGTAGGATTTTTTGGGTGTGTGTGTGTGTGTGTGTGTGTGTGTGTGTGTGTGTGTGTGTGTGTGTGTGTGTGTGTGTGTGTGTGTG
>BOPN01000131.1:523437-530139 GCA_017312705.2 Penaeus japonicus
TTGGTCTGAATTAGCAATTCGAATTGCAGTTTGCAATACAGGCGCGGCGATGCGGTTGAAACGCTCGATAATCAAGTGAAAGGAATGCGAAAAGCTAAAGGAATGAATGATGCGACATGCACTTCGAATGGTACTTGAAACAGAAAAAAAATGTCAACAAAGGCATCGTGGCTGGAGATCCCTGACTTGGCAAACCTTGCAACTGCGTCTCACACGTGGCTGACCGCGCTTCTTGCTGCAAGTACTTTTTTAATCTATACCTTCAGCACAGTGCCTCTTGAATCATGGTCTACACGTTCAAAAAGGGACACGCATACGAAATCAAATACTGATACACGAAGCAGTGGCCAGATGAAAATTTCCTTGCTGTCGTGTGTTGGCCATTTATCACGTCCGTCTATTCCTGCAGACAAGAGGCCACACCAGGTCTTTCAGGATCCGTAAGAGGTGCTGCACTCACCGGAATCCTGCACAGCGTACGCTTAAATAGACTCCTACAGCAAGTGACGTGGATTAACATATCTACCCATGGAAATTCCTGTGAACGCTGTGGAATATAGAAAAAGAAACTCAGGGATTTTGCACACACAGACTCATTCTTCCACGAAGCAAATGAAGACAAATAAAAGGAGACTCGTCCCTCCGGATGCACTAGAGACACGATTTTCGCTAAGCTTATGCAACTAGTTATAACTGGCTGCTGCGTTCACGATCCACGCAGGCTCAAGAGCGAGCAACGCGATTGAGCATTCATGGGGCCCTCCCAGAGCACGCTGTGCCGTGCGTCCCCCTACGCGGTCCACATTTCACGCCCTGAAATGGACGCCATTAAAACCATAATGTGATTGCATGTCACAACAGACACCTCCTCTGTCGGGCTTCACACCTTATACGGATCTGTAGCGCGGGACGTCGTCGAAACGTCCAAGATTCTCCGCTGAGGCTTGGTTTTGAGGCTTATGCTGTATACTCTTAGGGTGGAAAATTGTTTGTTATATGCAGATCTTAAGTATTTTACTGGTAGGTCGTTTTTAGTAAATACTAAATTTATTATTATTACGATAGTTTTTTTTTTTTTAATGGATTTATAGTAACATGGTAACATGTACTTCTCATTCATGCACTTGTTTATCGCCTGCTTTCCCATTTCCGTTTTTGTTTAAACCCTCAAAAAACACCGACACACCAACACACACACACACACAATCACAAACACAAACACAAACACACACAAACACAAACACACACACAAACACAAACACAAACACACACACGCACACACAAACAAAAACACACACAAACACAAACACACACACACACCAAGACACCCCCCTCCCCCCACACACACGCACACACGCATGTCCACGCACAGCCACGTACCCTTTTACACTCTCACTCACGCAGCACGTTCCGTAGCGCACCTTTAAGGCCAGTGTACTCGCACGCTTGCCGTAATTCGCCTTCGGACCTAAACGACTCGTCAAAACTCGCGTTTTAACCGGATGGCGCTGCTTCCACGCGTGCTGCTCGGGGGGACTGGAGGAAAAGGAAGGAAGGAAGGAAGGAAGGACGGAGGAGGAGGGAGAGAGGGAGAAGAGGGGAGGGAGGAGGAAGGATGGAAGGAGGGAGGAGGAGGGAGAGAGGGAGAAGAGGGGAGGGAGGAGGAAGGAAGGAAGGAGGGAGGAGGAGGGAGAGGGAGATTGAGGGAGGAGGGGGGGAGATTGAAGGAGATTGAGGGAGGAGGAGGGGGAGGGAGATTGAGGGAGGAGGGGGGAGAGGGAGGGAGATTGAGGGAGGAGGAGGGGGAGGGAGATTGTGGGAAGAGGGGGGAGGGAGACTGAGGGAGAAGGAGGGAGGGAGAGAGAGGGAGGAGGTGGGAGACTGAAGGATGGGAAGGAGGGAGGGAGATAAAGGGAAAATGAGGGCGGGAGATTGAAGGAGAGAGAGGGAGATGGACGGAGGGAGATAAAGGGAGAAGGAGGGAGGAAGAAGAAGGGAGGGAGAAGGAGGAAGGGAGAAGGAGGAAGGGAGATTGAGGGAGGAGAAGGGGAAGGAGAGGAAGGGTGGAGGAGGTATATTGAGGGGAAGGTTGGAATTTAAGAGAGAGGAAGGAAGGAGAATGAGGGAAGGAAGGAGGAAGGAGGAGAAGGAGGGTGACTGATGTAGGGATGGAGGAAGTTTAAGAGAGACAGAGGAAGAAAACGGGAAAGGAAGAAGACTGAGGGAGAAGGAGGGAGGGAGACTGAAGGAAGGGGAGGAGGGACTATGAGAGAGGGGAAGGAGGGAGATTGAGGGAGGAGACAGAATGGGGAAAATTATGAAAATTGCGTAAGAGTGAGTGAGAAGGAGGGACACTGAAGGAAATTAAGGGAATGGAAGGAGGGAGATTGATGGAAACTGAGGGAGAATGAGGAAGATTAAGGAAGACGGAGGGGGAGGAGAGAGAGGGAGAGAAAGGAAGGGGAAGAAGGGAGACTGAGGAAGGGAGGAGGGGACGAAGAAGGAGGGAGAAGGAGTGGAAGGGGGCTGGGTAGGGAAGAGCGAGAGAGAGGGAAGAAGCCAGAGGGAGTGAAGGAGGAAGAAAGGGAAAGAAGGAGACAGAGTAGGGGTGGGAAGGGGGAAGGGAAGTAGAAGATATGGACAAATAAATATGTAAGAATAAAGAGCAAGATAGATAGATAGATGGATATATATATATATATATATATATATATATATATATATATATATATATATATAGAGAGAGAGAGAGATAGATAGATAGATAGATAGATAGATAGATAGATAGATAGATAGATAGATAGATAGATAGATAGATAGAGAGAGAGAGAGAGAGAGAGGGAGAGAAAGAGAAAGAGAAAGAGAAAGAGAAAGAGAAAGAGAAAGAGAAAGAGCGAGAGAGAGAGAGAGAGAGAGAGAGAGAGAGAGAGAGAGAGAGAGAGAGAGAGAGAGAGAGAGAGAGAGAGAGAGAGAGAGAGAGAGAGAGAGAGAGAGAGAAAGAGAGACAGAGCGAGAGAGAGAGAGAGAAAGAAAGAGAGAGAGAGAGAGAGAGAGAGAGAGAGAGAGAGAGAGAGAGAGAGAGAGAGAGAGAGAGAGAGAGAGAGAGAGAGAGAGAGAGAGAGAGAGAGAGAGAGAGAGAGAGAGAGAGAGAGAGAGAGAGAGAGAGAGTAGTGAAGAACAGCTAAGTGGACTTGCAAAGAAAAGGACCGGCACTCGTAGAACCCCTTTAATAGTAAGTATTGATAAAAAAAAAACTAATACAGGAGGGGAGGGGGAGTGGCAGAGATATATATAAATTGAGGAAATAAGAGATCGAGAAAGTGATTCCTAAGAAGCCGGATAAATAATTTAAGCAATCCCAGTGACTGTGATTGAAAGGAGGACACAAAAGCGCAGTCAAAGCGAAGGAATTTCGGAAAGGGAAAGATCGATATGACTTCATTCACCGGAAGTAAAGGCAGCGGATTCCTTCACTGGACTGCGGTAGATTCCAGCGGGTGATCCATTCCAATAATATAAAAAGAAAGAAAAGAAAAAAAAAAGAAAAAAAAGTGTCTCGCTTGCAGTTATTGATTTCTCGTATTAAACCGAGGGTCCGCGTCTCACCCTAGCGTTCCCTACGCTCGGGTTTAATATATGGCCGCGGTGGCGAAGGTACATTCGGCGTCCCTCCGCCACGCGTGTGTAAATTTGGAGGCGGGGCGTACCCTGTGCTGGGGTCACCCGGGTCACATGACAAGAACTGCTCCCCGGGCCGCGCCGCCGCCACTCCGCTGTTACCTAACTCGACTGCTCTGTGTTTTGTCTCTGCTTGACCACGCGTCGGTTCGTGACAGGGTGACAAAGAGAGGGAGGGGGGGGGGGGAGAAGGAGGAGGAGGGGGTGGGGGGTGGACGAAAGAGAGAATATAGGGGAAAAGGGTAGAGACTACGAGAGTGAGAGAGGCAGAGACGTAACCATTTGAGAGGAGGAAAAATTGAGAATACTCTACCAGTTGGGGAAAACATATTGTCATACTGATACAGAACAGGATGGAGGGTGTGTGGAGTGATATGAGATACACGTGACGCAGATGCAAAGTATAACCAAAAATTAAGGTAGTTTAATGGTTAGTAGGCTAAGTAACCGTGGTCGGAGGGTTCAGGGAAAGGGGGCGAAATAAAGTGAACACACTTATGTCATCCACTCTCCTCCGCCCACACGAGGCATAGAACTTAAAGGATTTTGCATTATACTACAAGGCAACCGATAGAAAACAGTACTGGTTAATCCTGCACAAAAGTACCTGAACTTATTTAGCAAAATTTTGATCACTGACAATCTCGTTGAAATATTAATCGGGAGAAAAACTTTTGATTGAAGCCACTATCCTCAAACATCACGGAATGAGGTTAGCGTTGACATCGCAACCAAATGACGGTAACAGTTATTTACTGACGGGGTAGTACTACTATCATAAACTTCTAAAGCCCACGAGACAAAACTTCCTAATGGAACTCTAACACGAGGTATCCCAGAACAAGTTACACTTCTTATCCGAGGGAGAAGAAGAAGAAGAAGAAGAAGAAGAAAACAACAACAACAATGCTTGTGTTCTTCAAACGTGTAATCTCATTTGGCCTTCGAGCGAGTGGTGTCTGTCTGTTCGGCCGCGTGGCATGATGCCATGGGAAAGTTGAACCATAAACACTGCAATCGGGGACGTCATCAAACTACTCTGTTCAAGTTGATGTAAAGTGTGAGCCACGACAAAAGCTCCCGAGCAGAGCGCAAAGACACTACAGCCTAGTATGACAACAAGACTCTAGTACGGGGAAAGAAGGCTGAGTAAAGATATAACTGAGAGGGGATAATCTAGGAAACAACAGCTTCGACTTTCCGGCAATTACTAAATATAGGAACGAAGGACATAATTCTGCAGGTATGGGGTCTGTAAATAGACACATGTCGCCGGGAAAATGATCTCTATCGTATATATGTCGACAGCATGTAGGGAGAGAATAGCGTTCTTATAAAGCAGCACATCAGAGTAGCATATCAAGTTCCCAAAGGCCATCTCTCTCAGCAGCATATCACCTAAGAGACGTATATTTTGGGAAGAACATTCTTCAAGTAATGCCTTTTCAACCAAACATTATGTGTGGAGAGCAGCTTCCCTTTGCCATAAGACGGCCGTGCATCTCTATACATCAGACTATATATGCTTTGTCTGGCATACATCATACATTATCCTCTTTATTTACTCATTTCCATCTATTGGATAAAAAAGATAAGTGGCAAATCCACGAAAATGTTACCTCCACTCCTACACTCCAGCGGTGCGTCCGCTCGCTCGTGCGCGATAAAACTTCATGATCTAAATGGAATGACGTCATGCACTTCCTGTCTCCCTCTCCAATACCTCGCCCTCCTTTCCTTCGAGTGAGGGATATTTTTGGGCGCGGATTGAATGTCGCCGATGATTATGCTGCGGCATAGCCCTCGTGATCGGCATGATGCCAACGGATCTAATCAGAAACACGTCAGTCACCTCAAGTACCTGGTGACGTCACGCGAATGGCGGTCGGAGCTGCGCGCGGTAACTTGGGTTTGTTGCTAGATCAAGTGTCAATCATTTTAGGTGATGAGGTTAATGTGGTACCTTTACAATACAATTTATGATCTGAAAGAGAGAGAGAGAGAGAGAGAGAGAAAGAGAGAGAGAGAGAAAGAGAGAGAGAGAATAAGAAAGATGCATGTTAGACATATTTGAGTGGGTGATCATCATTACAGTACATTGCAAAGAGTATATTCTCGCATTAATACAAGACACAAAAAATATACCAGAACACGAGTGCAACAATGACACAAAATTAAACCATAGAGGAACGACGTAAATACAAATAGCTCTTAAATGACTGTAGTACTTTTTCTGTTAGACAGCATGTGATATTCAAGAAGGGAGAGGCCCAGACTAGCGCAGATGATCAGACTAACTGGCGGAGAATCTAAGATATGTTTGAGAAAATCTGATATTGATAAATCGTGGTTGACGTGTAAGCAACTGTGATAAGATATTGTTATTTGTGCCATAGACATAAGTAACACGAGATTAAGATACGAGTGTAACAGTAAGTACCAGCGCACTGTAGGTGACTGGAGTGCACAGTTGACAAACATACTTTATGGATTTTATTGATATTGACTGTGCTATGGTAATTGCAACCCTCTAATACACTACATGGCGAAATAAAAGATGATTTCCTTAACATAGTGACTACATAAAACAACCAATATGCGTCTACATATGACAGGTGTAAGCATCTTCACATACATGACGATCTAAAGGAGGTCTGTTAATGACTAGAATATGTGAAGCAAGTAATAAAAAGGATTGAAATGTGTCTGATGTAAGACGCGCACTTTCGTATGAATAGGAGGCAGCCCAGGGAGTGGGCTGGGTGGGCAGAAATTGATACAGGTAGTTCAATTAGATGGTGCCACTACATCGTTGCATCTTGATTTAGTGGGAACGCAAACTAGTACATGAAATCGTAGACTGTCTACAAATTCCTATCTATCTTTCTATCTATCTTTCTATCTATCTTTCTATCTATCTATCTATACAAACACACACACACACACACACACACACACACACACACACACACACACACACACACACACACACACACACACACACACACACACACACACACACAC
>BOPN01000131.1:540448-542948 GCA_017312705.2 Penaeus japonicus
TATATATGTATATATATACATATATGCTTGCATATATCTGCATGAAAATATATGTACGAATATATAATTATGTACATGAATATCCATACGTTAGGCATGCATGCATGGCCACACTCTTAGTGCTCAACTGTAGCGAGAAAATTTACGATTTTTTCCGATAAGCGACGGCGAAGCGGGAGCGGCGGCGTGTCCTTGGCCAGATACGCGTCCTCGGCGTTGCCAGGTAAGCAAATGACGATAAAGTTAATCAGTACCTCGGCAATAAGGTCGCTACGTGGAAATTAGTCAATTTAAAGTTAAGTAAGTCTGCCTTATCTATGACACTAGGATTCCTTGTCTTATCTCGCCTATCATATTAGATAGCCCGGACATGGTACATCGCGCCTGCACCCGCGCATACATACACACGTCGCACCCGAACGCACTCACATATACGCGCATGTCCTGGCGCTCTTATCTGAGCCAGGAATCTAGCACTTCGCGGGCGCCTCTCATCTCTCGTGCCCCTGCGAAGATAAGTCCGTTCCTCTGCAAGGCTCGAAGAGTAGGAGGAGGCCGGGATACCGACTGCGTTCCGGTCCTCGCGTCGCCACCCTCCCGAAGCGGCCGCGGCGAGAGATAGCCGGGGCGCAGCGAGGAGGGCATCAAACAGTGCAGGGCTGGCGGCTCGCTATCTGTCTCACGGAATATGCTGATTAACGGCGATAGAACGGCAGCGACACCTGAACGACCGACAACCTGTTATCAAGCGTTGGCATAATGTTGTCACGTGTTGCATCGGCCCACCCACGGTGCAGAAGGCTCCCTGCGGGGCTGTCGCCGTGGTGGCCGAGGTGATTGCAGAGCACGACGGGAGTGCCGATGAGGCGGCCGAAGCGCTGGTCAATACTCTGTTTAGAGTCATTGTTACTGCTTTGCCTGAGAGGGCAGTCCCGCCCCTTTCGGATGGCCTCGCCGTTTCTCTCAGCGCTGACATCGCTGCAGTGTCAGAAAAGAGGTGGTCATCGAGACGTCGATGTTATGAAGCCCTGTAATCATGTTCTTTTCAGTGAAGGATCTCCCGGGGCGCGTCGGGCGCTGGGTCAACACACTCATTGGAGGGTCTATCTATATATACACCTTCCCCGAAATGCCCAGGGCGGCAGGTCCCTCGTACGCGCACCCTCCGTGGTCAGCTGTGCTGGAAACACAGGAGACCCATGTGCGATCATGTGCACACATAGATAATATATGAACGTATGCAACGAAAAGAAAAAAAATAAAAAAAAGAAAAAAGAAAAAGAAAAGCACGGATAGGATATACGGCGATTAGACACTGAAATATAAGAATCGTAAGTAAGAAACTAAATGCAGCGACTGACTGTGCTGACGTACTTCACTTCGACATGAGTTAGTAACTAAGCGTCATCAGCTGAAGAGGAGTAGCTGCGTCTGATCAGAGGGGAAAATTGCATGATAAAATTCAGGTCCTCATGACAACGGCACCACTAACAGTAAAACGAATGATTACAGAACCAGATAAAACCATGGGGATTATGATGAATTTTATGAAGTGTGACAAGTAACACCTGCTTTACATGTAAATGTAAGAGTGCGAGCTACAGACTCTCGACATCTATACACCACATGTACACATACAAGGTCTTAAACGATTTCAGTGTTGTAAAAGGTCTGGGTGATTAAACGCAAGCTGCTAAGCATAACCGAATATTGATTGTCTCGTTTCAATAGTCTCTTTGTTTCACTCATATCCTTTCTGTCCTTTATCCTGATGTGATTCAAATTCTTCTTTCAACAAAGGTCATAGGCCTGCAACACACTCTCTCCCCCATGACCTTTTGATTGAGATGTTGACCTGTCGCCGCCACATCCCCCGAAAACTGAGCTAAACGCACCTCTTCGCTTTTCTTACTAGAATCGACTGAGTCACGGTTTCGAATCCTTCCAAGGCGGAGATAATACTACATTAGGCCGGTACGATAAGCATCTATCTGCTGGATTACCGTGTAGATTACACATAAACATTGTTACGATATTCGGAAATTCAGGGCATTGAAGCAACTACTTTGCTTACGATATATTTGTTATTTAATTACGGTGTCCTTTTCTTATCCCCTACTCACCTCCTCATTTCATTTTCATACTTCCAGCATACATTTTCCAGTTGTGTTTCAGTTGACCCTTTCTTGATGTCAGCGGAATAGATGTGGCCGTCCACACTCCTTGAAGCCATGCCACATCTATGCAATTCTGTGTTATTTTGTCTTTTGTTTCCCTTTTCTCTTTTATCTTTATTCTGGGCTATTTTATTTATTATTTATCTTATTATTAGACTGGACGATTTGTATTACATTATTTTTTTTTCTATCCATGGCTGTGAATTTCCTCGTATTACTTTGTTCTCCTAACTTCTTATCGTAAATGTCTAAATGATAGTTATCTTTTTATAAATCACTGGACGTTACACACATTTTATAAATGGAACAATTGTTGCCCATTA
>BOPN01000131.1:555448-560448 GCA_017312705.2 Penaeus japonicus
TGTCATTTCTCACTAGAGGGATCTTTTCGTACCCGCGGGGAACTGAGAGGGGCCAGGGGAGTCTCAGGAACGAGGTGGTGGGAGGCGGAGCAAAAGGGGAAGGGGAGGGGAGGGGAGGGGAGGGGGAGAGGGGGAGCCACACCTCAGTGGAGACAGGGTAGGAAAGACTTTTGGAAGGCACTTCGTTTTTCAGCTCTTCCAAGGCAAACAAAAGTTCCCAGAGGTACCACTGTGTTTCAGAAGGGGGTGGGGGGAGGGTGGGGTGGGGTGGGGGTGGGAATAGGGGGAAAGTGTTGGAAGAACCAAAGAAAGGGTGTGTGCGAGGTGGTGGTTTTGGGGGGAATGGAAGAGAGGAGGAGAGTCGTCACACTAAGGTGAGGGTGACTAAAATAAGCCTCTAATACTTTGTTCACTACCTGTTGCCTCAGGCCGGGTATCTGCCCGCCCATGAACACTGATATAACATGTCGCAGGTCCTGTGGCGGAGTTTAACATGACTTCTTTGTTTGGTTTTATTGACAACTGTAGAGGCTATGATATGGAACAAGCAGGTACTGGCGCAAGGAATTTAACAGTGTCAAAGGCCCGGGTATAACATATGACACAGTGACAGAATGTACTATGCCATAGAGCAGAGCATAATCTCACACGAACAAAGTACAATATGCCAACAGGAACAGTACATTGTGCCACAAGTAACATTGTGTCTTTTAAGGGCAGTACATTGTGCCACGAGAGCAGAATACACTCTGCCGCTATGGAGTTCACTGTGTCACTCAAGAATACACTAGTAAGGCCAGGGATTAAGGCGTATCGGGCTAAAAATATTACACGGCCTATTGACGTAACATAGCATATGCCTAAGCAATGATGCAGCGTCCGGTGCTCTGGTGCCTCTGCTCGGGAGATGCTGGCGATGATCTGCTACTGCTGGTGGGGATCCTTCGTGCTGCGGTGATGCTGAGGCGATCCCCCGGCGAGGCAGGGGGTCGAAGGGCGGGGACGACGGGTGGGGGCGGAGGGGGCGGGGGGCGGGGTCGACGGGTGACGTCCGGGCGAACGGGTGAGGCGGGGGCCGATGGGTGAAGAAACAAGTCGACAGGTGATGCTGTGGGTCATCGGCTAATGCAGGATGTTGATGTATAATGCAAGATGATGATGAGTAATGTTGGAAGTTGACGGGAGATGCTGCTACACTGACGGAGATAATGGTCAGATGAGGAACGGGAGCTTGACAATATGCACGCTATATATCACAGCCAAATCTGTAAAGAAGAAATAGTCATCGTTAGAGGAAAATAACAATGGAGAAATAATCTCTCGCTGAATAGTTCTTTCATAATTAATTATTCATAAATCCACCATGGCATTATTATTGAAATAATTAATTGTTCATAAATTCATCCCCGTATTACAATGAACCAATTAATCATAATAACCCTAATATCGTGATAGGAAGTTACGAATAAAAAAAAAAAAAAAAAATACTACGGAGGATGACTAATTATGATGCACCTTTCCTATCCTGGCGTATTGGCACCCGAGGCCGTACTATTGTGTTCCATAATTTTCAAAAGCAATTACTACAAACGAGTGGCAGAGGGAATGAATGACTTACCCATAACAATGCATGTTACATGTGTTATTCAATGGTCATGTCGCTGATCATCTCATAGTCGTCCAGCCCTTGCTGAAGTTGTCCTTTGTGCCTCTTGTGCGCGTGGAGGGGGGAGACCCCTGCCAGGGGGGGTCCAGGCACGGCGTGGTGAGAAAAGATCATGCCGGGCACCACTTGGCCGCCCGCGCCGCCCACACTACCGCCCACCAGGGAGGTACGTTGCCGGACTGACGCTTGATAATTGGCTTCCAGGGGGGAGTGCGAGTACAGTAACGAGTTGTCGCTGGGAGAGTGGGAAGCCAACGCAGCGTCGCCCGGAGAACGACAAACCGCCTCCATCATTTCTCTTGGCGATCGGCAGAACTGGGCCGACGTGTCGCCAGGAGAACGAGAGTACATGTTGTCGGAAGGAACATCACCGGGCTCGTATGGGGAACGAGCCATCAAGTGTCGACGGAGCTCCTGGAGGCTGCTGCCCTCTGCCGCCGGCGAGTGCGAGCTCAGTGACTCGCGGTAGCCTCGCGCGTCAACAGGGGAGTGCTCGGGTGCCCGGCTGGAACGCTGGCAGCTCGCCTCCAGCAGGTTGTCACGGGGGGACTGGGGGAATGGCGACCGTCTGCTGATCAAAGGGGATTGAGCAAGATTAACGTGCTGGTTTAACAGCACTGACTGAAGCATCATCGATGCATTACTGTAGGAACCGTTGGGCGTTGTATTATAGTGTGGACCTGGCACACTCTTGGCCAGGGATATTGGAATGGGACTAGTGCTGTGTGCGGGTAGACTGGGGTGGTGGACGTCTTGGCCCACCGGGCTTAGGTGTCTCTGACCTAAGGTGGTCTGGGGTACGTGAAGGTCATACGCAGACGATGGGTCCCGGCCAGCCAGGTCGTCGTGGGCGTGAAGGGGAGAATCGTGGTGCTGGGGGCTGGGGTAAGGCGAGGACACCACCTCCCCCTTGGGTACGAGGCCGAAGTAATACCAGGTGGGTTCACTTCGACCACCACACTTTCGTACCTCAACGTTGGGGAAACAATGTTTCACTAACTTTCCGAAATAGTTCAGGGTTACCGAGTTCTCATTCATGGCCTTGCAATAGCTGCAATAGTTACTAAACACTGCACTCTTCATAATAATACGGTCTGTCCCCGGCTCGTAGTTTCTTCTGAGCCACTCGATCACAATCTCGGCACTTTTGTTGTCTGTCGCAATTTCTTTCTTGCGTGATCGCTGCGCCGGGTCCTTGCCACTCATGAACTTGTAAAGAGGACTCGAACTCTTGACAGCGATGCCACAGTAATGGTACTGAGGTTTAACGCGACCACCGAGCCGCCGGATCGTAACTTTGGGGAACACTTGCCGTACTATCTTTCCGAATACATTCATTTCAAATGGTGATTGTTTTATAGACTTTGCGTATTCTTCATAGTGACGGTAAGCTTCAGCTTTGAGAACACAAGAGTCTGGCACGGATTCGAAGTTATCTGTGAGCCACATTCGCAGGTAATACTTGCCGTCACGTAACACTTCTGGGGTGGAATGTAGGTCCTCCTCGGGGGCGCCCCGGTAGTTGTCGGCGTATCGCTCGTCCGCGACCTCATCCTCTTCAAGGGTGAGCGGGGAGCCGCGAGGGGCAGCGCCCATAGGAGGTGACATCTCCATGGAATGTTGTGGCTCACTTGGCTCGCCGTCGATAAGCTCTTCAATGCGGCCATAAAGATCGGAATGTAACTGGACACGGAGTCCTTCGTAGAATGTTTTGTCTGTGGGATGAATCATGGTGACGACACCACGGAACTCCTTGAGCACGGTCTCGTCGAAGTACGTGTGAGGCAGTACGGTTACATTTGCAACTTCACACAATCTTTCATAATACGCGTACGCCTGATCCCTATTCACACACATCCCCTCACACTCTTCAAATGTTCGTGAGAGCCAATCTCTTAGGAAAGTTTCCCACGGGGACTGCACGGAGTTATTACAATACTTCACTTCAAATGTGTCTGTTTTCACGTCTGATTCACTGTTCCAACTATTTTCATCGTTATAATCAGAAATAATATGAAACCGAGGTTTATAGATTTTTCGTGTCTTATGGTCTTTCACTGAGGGACTAGGGGAGTCACTGATTGAGGTGGCCACGGAAGGCGACCTCTCTGGACTGGCCATAAAGTTCGTGTCCATATCATGCACATCACGAGCCATGTGGAGGTCTAGGGGCTCCTCTTTCACTGTATACTCCTCTAAATGTTCATCTTTTAGTTTTAAATTTTGTAAACTGTAATCTACAGGTTCATCTTTAATATAGGTGCCATAGGGGTAATGCTGGGCATGGGCACCGCCGTGGTCGCCAGAGATGGGAGTGTGGGCTTCTCGCAGAGGGTCTCCCTCGGACGTGTCAGACACTGGGCTGCGGCAACTACTGTCATCGTCGTCGTCGTCGTCCGCCTCGAGCTCTTCACGATAACATAACCGACCGTTACTGAACATGTGCTCTACTACGTCTATTAACTGTGGCGGGACAGTGTCGAGTGGCAGCGGGGCCGCTCGCTCCTGGATGCCAAAATAGAACTTCTGCTGGTTGGCTCGAGGCCCCAGCTTCCTCTTTGAGATGTGTGGGAAGGCGTGGGTCACAACCATCCCGAAGTACTGCATGGACAGAGGCTCGCCTGCCCCCGCTATGCACTCAAGCACGTATCTGTCGTACACCTCCGCCTTGATCACCGACGAGTCAGGTGATGAGCAGTAATTTTTGTGGAGCCACAGGAGACACCGGTGCACGTCTGCCTTGTCGGTGATTAACTCACGTTTTCGAAGACGCCGCTTCGGTCTGGTCGTGGTTGCGTTGTCGATGGCATAGGGGGAGGTCTCCTTAGCCTGGATGCCACAGTAGTAATACTTCAGATTATCCCGACCTCCCAGACGCCTGATTGTTACGTCAGGGAACACGGACTTGACCACGCGGCCGAAGATGCTCGTTTCCATAATGTTCCTTCCCTGTTCACGGCAGTAGTCCTCATAGTGCTTGTACATGACGGACTTGGCCACCACACCATCCTCGTGTCGTTCATAGTGAGACTTTACCCAGAGTTTAGCTTGCGAACAATGTAAAGCCATCGTACCCGTTGAACTCTTTGCTCGCGACACCATTTAGATAGTTATTTTCAGAAGCGAGCGCTAGAACGCACTCGCACTAAAATGTGTATCCCGGTCACCTCAACATTTGTGTAAAAGTTGTAAAGTGTCACGCAACACAAACTTGGATTATAAATGTTCCCTCACTAGTATCACAGGTATGGGAGAGCCGAGAGTCGCCAACCTTCTCCTCCGGCGGCACGACTAGGACTGAACCCTTCTGATGTTTACGCGCAGCACCAGTGTG
>BOPN01000131.1:575448-580448 GCA_017312705.2 Penaeus japonicus
CCTAATTCACATACTTTTATAACTTATTCTGCGTATACGAAACGTGTATGTGTGTGTAAATATGTGTGTGTGTGTGTGTGTGTGTGTGTGTGTGTGTGTGTGTAATAGACATTAGACCGGACAAGTAAACATAGATGGATATACGAGCAGATAATCGAACTAAACGGAGAGGCACTTAATTCAATGTTCACGTCACGTCTATGCTTCCCTCAATGCATTCGTTCGACTTGTTACGTTCCTGCGTTTCACTCATTGATTTTTTTTGAAAAAGTGAAATGCTCTCGAAACGTTTTTAAAGTTTTGAAGCGCTCCGATAAATCTACATAACGAACCAGTTAATCGGGATCCGCCCTACACGAGAGGGGGCGGGCATAAGAAGGCCGCTTAAGTGCCATAATCATCTTGTTTAGGATACTAATGTAGGCCTTAACAGCCCCTGCGGCTCGTAACTACCTTGTTAGGAGTGTTATTATGGAGCTTAAAAACCGCGGTGTCGCACATGTTGGCAAGACTGACTGTTATTGGCGCTGCCAACCCTACCATTTCCCCGTCAGCCTCGGGCATAACTCTGTGCATCATGATCGAGGTGAGATTTGGGGAATTATGGAAACTTTTATCTTTGCAAAGGTCATTAGTCGTGAAACAAGCTCTGACAGAACTCACGGAAAACACCAAAAACAGATTTCGTCACCGACTAACCCACGGTATACGCCATTCTCTCCCCGCGAATTGCCAGATCTTGTTGCTAAGGCGAAGTTGTGGTTAAACGCAGCCAAGAGCTAACCCTACATGTCCCGGCGACGTGTAACTAACCAACCACTGTTCCAGCCGGGCCTACCTACCACGCAGGAGGACGCCGTGTCGTGCAGGCGTCTACGGAACGATGTTGGTCCCATTTGCGTGTGGCCGAAGAGACAGCAGGTGACCAGAAGGAGCGACGCGGCCCAGGGCAGGTAACAGGCCTTATTAAAACGACATTTCAGTGTCCACAACATTTGTATTCAAGTATTGCCGATCGACCGCCTTGTGAACATCCTGTATTATGTCTTTCTTGTGAGGTAACATTTTTTTTCTTTTTTTTTTTTTACAAATCATTAAATTACGAACTACATACTTTTTGTGAAATAGCACAAAAAACATTATAAAAAAGAAAGGTACTTACTCGACATACCTTCGCAGATTGTTTTTTTTTCGTTTAGGAAACAATGTATAAAAAGATTTATGTTAATACAAGATTTCTACTCCGAACACTATTCACTCATTTGTGTTCCAGGTTCAGTTAGTGTTTTAGAAAATTATAAGCAGTTTATTACTGTTGTGATTTCATATTATGCTTATTATCTTAAGTTTGGTGTAGGAGAGTAGAGGGGAGTAGAGGAGAAATGAGACGAGAGAGAAAGAGAAGTGGAGTGGAGAGAAAAGAGGGGAGGAGAGATAGAGATCAGTGATAAAAAAAAATAGAGATATATATAGATATAGATGAAAATAAAGATGGATATAGATAGAGATAGAAAAAGAGTTAAAATTAGAGAGAGAGATAGGCAGAAGAGATAGAGAGCGAGATCAGGAGCGGGAGCGGGAGCGAGAGGGAGAGAGAGAGAGCAGTGGTCAACTATCTGGAAATAGGGTATTGGGATTACATATAAAAGCCAAATATTCCCAGAAAAATTACAAATCAATTTTCGCTCCTCTCGATCACAGGCAAAATAAACGAAACATTCTGGCAAATAGACTGACCAGATTCTTCTACAGTTACCACCTTTTTATCAGCAAACAGTTTGGCTTTAGTTCTGAGAGATTAGCTTCTGATCTTTAATCCAACTGACTGTTGACTGGAGCAAAGCCCTTGGTGCTGTTGAATAAGACAAGACATGCCATTGCTTCGGACACTGCTTGTCGAGTCGAGTTTGACGCAAGGGGGGTTATTTCGAAAAAAAAAAAAAAAAAAAAAAAAAAACTTAGGTCTTCAACTGCTATTCCTGATTATCTACGAGGAAGAACTCAAGAAGTGGTCAAGATTTGTACCTGCAATGAATACTTAATTAATGCTAGTGTACCCGAACGCAGCGTCTTTGGTCTGTTACTTGGGAATGTCTATTTCAATGACATCAACTTGATTTCAGAAGCTCACGCATATGCTGATGATTGCACTTTGTCATTTACCTGTGAAAATATGATGGCGATACAGCCGTTGGTCATGTCAACAACGTGTAAATCACCCATCACCTCACACTAGACAAAATGCAAGTCATGTCAGTGCCCCGTCGACATGATCCGCTAACCCAATACATCATCAAAGCTGAAGGAAAAGGTTCAATCTGATCACAGAAATAAGCATCCAAGGAGCGTAGTTTTATAATCAGCTCACATTCTCCAATTACGTAAAGCTAAAGTAGCAGCTCGTAAACTGTCGCGCATAAACAGCATCTCATAGCAAGACAGGAGAGTTTACATTTTAGAACTTTAAGAGGATTTTTTTTTTATTATTATTTTTTTTTTATATAGGGGATTCCGCTCACTTGGTGGAGTTCAATATGCAGGAAAATGATAGCCCGGTCTCCTTCCAGTCTCCTCAGCAAGCACTGCAAGGACGTGGCGGCGCGGTGTTATGTGTGTTCCAAAAGGTGTGTTCCACCAACACAAACACCCTCACTTCACTACAAGTTCAGTTTGCGGTTCACTCAGCTCATAACACCGGGAGAAATGAACCGTTTCTGCCACAGCGCTCCAGAAGGTGGAATCAGCTCTTAAAAGCGCCTGGCTTGCTTCTCTTGACTTCCTTACTTACAACAATTTAAATCAGCGGTACGCTCGAGGAGATCAGAGTAGGTTTGCGTTTAACCTTTTAGTGTGATAAGCTATCTATGGTTTATTTGTGTCCCTATGGGTCATGCTCAAGATAACGTCATAACTATGCATCTAATATGATATACCGAATTTCAATCGAGTCTATATATATATATATATATATATATATATATATATATATATATATATATATATATATAGAGAGAGAGAGAGAGAGAGAGAGAGATTGATTTGATTTTGATAAGTTTATTCATACTTTATACAGTGTATACATATGAATAGACATAGGAACTATGCTTAAATGGTTTGTACAGTTCATGTTGGATTCTAAGACATACATTGTTGGTGAAGCAGATATTACTGAGAGAGAGAGAGAGAGACATAACGAATTCCTTCGCGTATGATCACACAAGGCCAAATAGCGCCAGAAATCCTGTTTCTGAAGCCTTTGGAAGAGCTTTTGGATAATATAGAAAGATATATAAGGCTTTGTGTAGCATTCTCTATCCACATACTATATATATATATATATATATATATATATATATATATATATATATATATATATATATATATATATATATATATATATATATTCATAGATATGAAGTTTCATGTCAAAGACTCCAAAAGAACATCGATACCCTATTCACGCGGAGTAATACCTGGAAAATGGAATTCAACACCAATATATATGTCATGTGGTCAGGTTCGGAGAAAGTGAAAATCGACCCCTATAAGAATACAAGTTAGGAGACTCAGTACTGAACACAGCGGATAAATAAAGGAAAGAAAGAAAGAAAGAAAAATAGACCTGGGAGTAATCGCACACATCTACTTAAATACAGATGATCACATCAACGAAGAGGATCATAAATGGTTAGTACTGATCGCAAACATGAAGGAAGGGGAGGGCGGAGGGGAAGGGGGGGGGTGCATTCTATTATGTGGACGAAGATAATCTTAAAAAAAAAAGAAAGATTATTGGTGAATCGAAGAGGCCTACTCGTCTTAGAAGGAAAGTATAGACGAATTAGAAAGAGACCCAAAAAGTAACCAAGCTATGAGATTAACGCCAGCGATAAGAGAGAGATATGGGCCACGGCGATACATGACAGAGAGTAGAACTTACTACTTCGGAAGAAAGAAAAAAGTAGGAAGCATGGTTGTTCTGGACAACAATGTCGCAGGAACAGTTCAGTTTAGATAAGGATTTTTTTTTAATGACGCTGCGTGTGTTAGATTTGTACATCACTTAAAGAAAATCTATGGTAATCTAAAATGAGAGGAATAGATCCTCTGAGAGAGAGAGAGAGAGAGAGAGAGAGAGAGAGAGAGAGAGAGAGAGAGAGAGAGAAACATCACCAGCCGTGGCGCTGTAAACGAGGCGAGATAAAACGTTTTGCGAACGGGATATCCAGCGATTCGAGCTGAATGACGCCGCGCCGCGTTGCGCCGCCACAACACACCGGATTCCCTTCGCCGTATCACCGCATCGATCACGGCCGGATTACGTGAACAAATGATCAGAATCACCCCCAAAAAGGACATATATAAACACACCATTCGATTTTCGGGCGTGTGTTATCAAGGCAGCTCCCGTTCCCACCCGTTTACGGAGAGAAATCCCAATCTCTGTCACTGCTTGGGAACGACGAAGACCTTTACGTCCACAAGATGGACGTTCCCCTCTTAACCCTCTCTCGGGTGGCGCACACAGCATTTATAGTCATTATAGATCAAAATGCTTTATCTGGGATCGCATTCAGGCATCCAGTAAGCCTACCATGCTTAAGCCTTTAACCATGATTTATTCAGAGTTAGGCCTAGGCTATTTTCACACAAACCAAAAGTCACATACCTGGGTAAGGTTACCTGCTTGGAGCCTCATAAACAAGCATGGACAGTCATTAGCGCGACGGCTGGACCACTCGCTCGGCTGATGGCAGTTCTCCCGGGTATCCTTTTGAACGTCTGTAAGGCCTAGCTTCTCTAATGCCTTGGCTGTTGGATGCAAGGTCGGAAGGGGCGGCGCGGCGGTGAGAAGAAAGGGTTGGTTTAGCCTTAGACCTTGGTAGGCCGTGCGCCCTGATGCTGTGATACTGTGCGTCGCTGCTTCTCTCTCTCTCTCCCCCTCCCCTCCCCCCGCCTCTCTCTCTCTCTCTCTCTCTCTCTCTCTCTCTCTCTCTCTA
>BOPN01000131.1:596262-601262 GCA_017312705.2 Penaeus japonicus
AATGATGCTATATTGCAGATGCAGGTCAGGTCTCCTCTGATGTAGGACGTGTTATGGACGTGCCGGACATTCTACCTTTTTTTTTGGACTTCCCGTTTCCGTACTTTGCTATGCTACGGACATCCAGCACGTAATACGACTTCTCGTACATCAGTTTTTAATCGCATATTCAATTCTTTTATTGCTATTTTTGTTTTGTTTTTTGTTTTACAGCAAATGTCTAAGGCTTTTCTTTTTCTGAAACAGGTGAAGTAAAACGCACAGCAGATCGACAGCATCCATGCCTTGGCTAATTGTCTGCGTCCGGAGAAAAAAAAAGAAAAAAAACACGACATCCACACGTCCAGTTCCACCCGGGGAATGAAACCGGACGCTAACTAGCCTTCAGCCCCCCCCCCCAAAAAAAAAAAAAAAAAAAAAAAAAAAATCAAGAGAAAAATCTGGTGAATGCCACCAATGAGCTAATGCCAAAGAGCCCAAACTTTCTACATTTGTTTTTTTTTCCCAAATCATTATAAATCTTAGCTATTTCATTGGAATCACACCGCAGCGGATTCCCAAATATAAAATTTTAGAGGCAAAAAAATCTGCACTTTCACTGTTTTGCAAATTCATATGTGTGACGTCGGCCAGGAAACTATCCCATTGACAAAACGAAGACCGAAAAACGAAGACCGAAAAACGAAGACCGAAAAACGAAGACCGAAAAACGAGCCTGATGATATTATCCTCCAGTGGAAATGAATGCTCGCCTTTGGTTCCTCGTACAGTGATCTGTGAAGTTGATATATACTTCAGGATTTCAGGATGCCAAAGGGCAAAGACAACGAATCAACAGGATTCGCAGTTTACAAAGGCCACCATCCCCCCTGCTTCCTGCACGCGCCTCTCTCCTTTCTTCTGCTTTCTGTGTTTTTCCACTTTCGCTTTCCCTTTCCCTCCTCTTTAAAAAATTCTCCGGTGCTTCGATCTTTCTCCTTTCTTATTTTCTCGCTTCGGTTTGATATTTTCTCCTGCACTTTCTCCTACATTATCTATGTGAAGCATTGGTCCGGTGTGTTGATATACAGCCAGACATCGTTGCAGAGAGAGAGAGAGAGAGAGAGAGAGAGAGAGAGAGAGAGAGAGAGAGAGAGAGAGAGAGAGAGAGAGAGAGAGAGAGAGAGAGAGAGAGAGTATGAGAGAGAGAGTATGAGAGAGAGAGAGTATGAGAGAGAGAGAGTATGCGAGAGAGAGAGAGAGAGTATGCGAGAGAGAGATAGAGAATATGCGAGAGAGAGAGTGTATGCGAGAGAGAGAGAGAGTATGAGAGAGAGAGAGAACGAGAGAGAGAGAGAGAGAGAGAGAGAGAGAGAGAGAGAGAGAGAGAGAGAGAGAGAGAGAGAGAGAGAGAGAGAGAGAGAGTATGCGAGAGAGAGAGATAGAGAGTATGCGAGAGAGAGATAGAGAGTATGCGAGAGAGAGATAGAGAGTATGAGAGAGAGAGAGAGAGTATGAGAGAGAGAGAGAGAGAGAGAGAGAGAGAGAGAGAGAGAGAGAGAGAGAGAGAGAGAGAGAGAGAGAGAGAGAGAGAGAGAGAGAGAAGGAGGAATTTGAGTCAGTTTTTCTTCCTTTTCGGTGACACATCACGTCTGCGGGCCATTCAAACTCTTAATCCCGTGATAAGGACTTAGACTGCCGAGGCACTTTTTCCTTCTTTTACACGATTGTTTGGTTGCAGTGCATGACGCGATGCAACGATGCAAGTTAACAAGGAAATAATTTCTCATCTGCTAAATCAAGGGTGTCTAAATATCTAAATATCGTCTAACTTTCAGTGTCCTGCAAAGCTGAACATAAGCTAACTTGATAAGAACACAACAAAGTCGGACAAAGGCAAAGTAGTTCAGAGAAGGAGAGGTGTGATAAGCAGCCATATTCTAAGTCCCTAAGCGCGCCGTGTACATGACATGAACATGCCGCGATTCTTATTCTAGAAGCGCGGGTTCGCGGCAAAAGCGTGGCAAATTCGTGGCAGATGCGTGGAAAGTATTGGAACAATCGTGGAAACTCCGTGGCAAGGGGGTAGGCTTGTCACGATAGTTACACGAGTGAAAAAAATCATATTTTTACTGTACTTCTTACCAATACTTCATATGAGCATACTACGTTTGAAAAGTAATACCTATATTGGTTATATTAGGCATCATTGTCCTAGACACGGATTACAAACTCTTTTAGGAAAACATGGATTCTCTGCTGATTTTGAGTTTGTTTACCTTTTGGCGGACTTTTCGAAGGAGAGTGAAGTTAAATGAATGGTAAAAGT
Organism: Penaeus japonicus; assembly: GCA_017312705.2. Classification (NCBI taxonomy): domain Eukaryota; kingdom Metazoa; phylum Arthropoda; class Malacostraca; order Decapoda; family Penaeidae; genus Penaeus; species Penaeus japonicus. The sequence goes on from BOPN01000131.1 coordinate 598,571, forward strand.
AGTCAGGGACGTAAAATTAAAGCATATAATTATATGAAATATGTATCCATTAAATCTATATGCATGATATATTAAAAATGCGCATATATGTACAGTATATACAAAGATAAAATAAGGAAGATCTGTTCATAAACACACGGTCCCTCACATCCCGTTTGTTTTGATCGAGCTTAGAGTGAATTACCAACAGCGCGTTCGTGAAATGGTTGTCAATTCTTTAACTAGAAACAAGTACAACGACTGATTCATACCAAAATTGAATTATCTTATGTTAGTGCTACCTATGATTGTAGTTTCTCTTATGAATTTGTCGTGTGGACAGTGCCATTCATCCGAAACATGTTAATAAGTGGGTTAACTTTGGAACGGTTGGTAAACCTGAAGCAGTTGACGCGAACGTGCCGCGCTTTTGCGTCCTAGAATACCGCATTCGTTACATGAACACGACATGGACATAACATGAACATGACATGGCCACAACACGCAGAAAACGTTATAGAATACGGCTGTAGGTGCAGTGATAATATACTAATGATAATGATAGTAATGATGAAAAGGATCTTGATAAGATACCAACATCAAAAGTATGATTACACAGGCATTTGACCTGTGCTATCAATTGGTTTCATCTCAACACATCCCCGTACACTTGTGTTGTAGGTGATAAACGTGCCTGCTTGTGAAAGGCTGAGAGGTGAGACCAGCTTTAAAACAAAATGATTGAAATGCGTGTTTGGGCTCTTGGTCGCTCAGGCAGTAAGCTGATTAAGTTAGATATTGAAAACAGGAGTTACAGAAGCTTATTACCAGTTATGCCTTTGTTAAGCTTTGCGCCTCACGAAGCACATCGCTTGAAGCAATAGTTATAATCATAATCATGAAAATGAACATAATGATAAATTAAACGACAGGACTGCTAATGACTGCGCCGGTAGCGACAATGATGATATCAAAATGACGTCGATAAATCTGATAATGATGGTGATATATTGTCGGTATAACAGTGATCCTTATCATTAAATGGAATGATAATTATTACAGGAGCGAAGATGGTGACTGCATCATTTTGGTGATAGTAAGGATGTTGTTAATGATAATGATAGTGATGTTGCTGATGTTGATAAAGACAAAACTAGCAGTTAATGAAGCATTGGTTACCGTAGAGAGTCATATAATGCTAACGTGATTACCGATTATTAGCGTAATTATAATCATGTGAATTTATACTTAATTAGGGTTTAACTGGACCACAGATTTTTGCTCTACGATTTTGGTAAAGCTTAAACTTCTATTTTGTATATGTATGTATAGATATGTTTATATACACATACATATATAAATACACACACACACACACACACACACACACACACACGCATATGGACGAGTGTTGTTCTTGCATTGCGTTGAATACTTGCAATGCTTGCTCTTGTTTTTCGGTATTGTTATAGGTTTTGTTATTATTGTCATTACTGTGATCATTGTTATCAATATTCTTATTATCATAGTTATCATCATTATTGTTATTACTATTATTATCATTATTTTGATCATTATTATTGTTGTTGTCATTACCGTTAATATTATTATCATATTTTTTTATCAATAACATTATCATTACAATATTATTATTCGCATTATTATCATCATTACTATTAACATCATTAAGAACATTATCATCATTATCTTTGTTAATTATCATCATTATCTTTATCATTATCATCCTTGTTATCGTTATCATTATCACCATTGTTAGCATTATTATCAGCATCATTATTGTTATCATTATTGATACTAGAATCATTATTATCATTATGATTATTTTCATCACTATTCTTATTATCACTGTATTATCATTATCATCACTATTATTACCATTGTAATTATAAATATGATTATGTTTTTTTTTATTATATTCATGGTTATTGTGAATATCATTATCGTTATCATGATTTTCATTATTTTTATCATTATTATTGTTATTATCATTACTATTATTGTGATCATCATTATCATAATATCTATCATTATTATTACTATCATTATCATTATCGTTACTATTGTTGTTGTCTTTATCCTTATTATTATTACCAATATCATCACTATTATTATTATCACTGTTATAATTGTCATTATTATTATTCTTGTTATCATTATAACTATCATCATGCTTATCATTATCCTTATCATTAGTGTTATTATCATTTTATTATTATTATTATCATCATTATTATTATCATTATAGCTGGTCAATACTATTATCATCACCTCTGTCATCATAATCATTATGAGTGTGGTTATGATGACTCCCATTCACACGCACAATGAATACAACGGCACACAGGCGAAAGAGACAGGGCCTGTATCTATGTTCCCTGACTTAACAAGGACCTGCAATCCACTGCTTCTGTTCCCTCGGGGCCATGCTTGTGAGAGAACCAGCCGTTTGCCTCATTTGCTTGCTGTTTGTGCTCGGTGCTTGCCTGTGCTTGAGCGTATGATTCACTCACACCGTGAATGAGCATTACGCAACGAGATGATATAACGGCTGATTGCTTTCCTGTGATTCATCGGTAATCATAGAAGACATCCGGTGGCTAAACGGTGGCTTACGAAATCGCTGCCGCGGAGCCGTAGCTCAGCGCTGCTGATCCTGCGCGGTGCTGATCCGGCGGAGGATTCGGGTTCATTA
>BOPN01000131.1:603762-606262 GCA_017312705.2 Penaeus japonicus
TCTCCTTCTCCTTCTCCTTCTCCTTCTCCTTCTCCTTCTCCTTCTCCTTCTCCTTCTCCTTCTCCTTCTCCTTCTCCTTCTCCTTCTCCTTCTCCTTCTCCTTCTCCTTCTCCTTCTCCTTCTCCTTCTCCTTCTCCTTCTCCTTCTCCTTCTCCTTCTCCTTCTCCTTCTCCTTCTCCTTCTCCTTCTCCTTCTCCTTCTCCTTCTCCTTCTCCTTCTCCTTCTCCTTCTCCTTCTCCTTCTCCTTCTCCTTCTCCTTCTCCTTCTCCTTCTCCTTCTCCTTCTCCTTCTCCTTCTCCTTCTCCTTCTCCTTCTCCTTCTCCTTCTCCTTCTCCTTCTCCTTCTCCTTCTCCTTCTCCTTCTCCTTCTCCTTCTCCTTCTCCTTCTCCTTCTCCTTCTCCTTCTCCTTCTCCTTCTCCTTCTCCTTCTCCTTCTCCTTCTCCTTCTCCTTCTCCTTCTCCTTCTCCTTCTCCTTCTCCTTCTCCTTCTCCTTCTCCTTCTCCTTCTCCTTCTCCTTCTCCTTCTCCTTCTCCTTCTCCTTCTCCTTCTCCTTCTCCTTCTCCTTCTCCTTCTCCTTCTCCTTCTCCTTCTCCTTCTCCTTCTCCTTCTCCTTCTCCTTCTCCTTCTCCTTCTCCTTCTCCTTCTCCTTCTCCTTCTCCTTCTCCTTCTCCTTCTCCTTCTCCTTCTCCTTCTCCTTCTCCTTCTCCTTCTCCTTCTCCTTCTCCTTCTCCTTCTCCTTCTCCTTCTCCTTCTCCTTCTCCTTCTCCTTCTCCTTCTCCTTCTCCTTCTCCTTCTCCTTCTCCTTCTCCTTCTCCTTCTCCTTCTCCTTCTCCTTCTCCTTCTCCTTCTCCTTCTCCTTCTCCTTCTCCTTCTCCTTCTCCTTCTCCTTCTCCTTCTCCTTCTCCTTCTCCTTCTCCTTCTCCTTCTCCTTCTCCTTCTCCTTCTCCTTCTCCTTCTCCTTCTCCTTCTCCTTCTCCTTCTCCTTCTCCTTCTCCTTCTCCTTCTCCTTCTCCTTCTCCTTCTCCTTCTCCTTCTCCTTCTCCTTCTCCTTCTCCTTCTCCTTCTCCTTCTCCTTCTCCTTCTCCTTCTCCTTCTCCTTCTCCTTCTCCTTCTCCTTCTCCTTCTCCTTCTCCTTCTCCTTCTCCTTCTCCTTCTCCTTCTCCTTCTCCTTCTCCTTCTCCTTCTCCTTCTCCTTCTCCTTCTCCTTCTCCTTCTCCTTCTCCTTCTCCTTCTCCTTCTCCTTCTCCTTCTCCTTCTCCTTCTCCTTCTCCTTCTCCTTCTCCTTCTCCTTCTCCTTCTCCTTACGAGTGTTGATGATACAGAAAACAATAAGTAAAAGAAAGGTTCTAACCCTGACTCTTTGTCTGTCTGTCTGTTTGTCTGTCAATTTTTCTCCCTCCCTCCCTCCCTCCCTCCCCACCCCACCTTTCTCTCTCTCTCTCTCTCTCTCTCTCTCTCTCTCTCTCTCTCTCTCTCTCTCTCTCTCTCTCTCTCTCTCCCTCTCTCTCTCTTCACTTGTCTTAATAAACTTCTCAAAGTCAAAAAGTCTCTCTCTCTCTCTCTCTCTCTCTCTCTCTCTCTCTCTCTCTCTCTCTCTCTCTCTCTCTCTCTCTCTCTCTCTCTCTGACTTTCTTCCTCTCTCCCCCTCCCCCTCTCTTCTCCCCTAATCCCCCCTCTCTTCTATCTCCGTGTCTCCCTCGCCCTCTCATAGTTCCTTCCTTTCCCTCACAGTCTCTCGTCTGAGGCGGTGTCCTCCTCCTGTCTGGTGGAGATAAACAGCCAAACAAATAAACAACTGTGCGACGCCTCCCTTCCTCGTCCCCAACCGTCCTCACACCCCCCTCCCCTCCCCCCCTCCCCCCGCGCTCACACTCCCTCTGTCCACTCCCTCTCTAGTTTATCTTCTTTAGTTCCTCTAATAACTCTTCTTTATTCTCTTCACTTCGTTGACGTTCATATTTTCTCTCCTGTTCTCTCTGTTTATAATTCACTGTTATTGCTTTCGCTTCCCGTGATTATTCTTTCGTCCATTCACAAATTTCCTTGTACTCCCCCCCCCCCCCCTCACCCACATTCCTTCTTCTCAGTTTCACCCAATGTAAACAAACTCATTTCCCTCCAGGCGGTTCTTATCTCAGAATTTTCCCCTCCCTTGCCTCCTCCCCCTTCGTACATTGTGTTGGCGTGTCAGCTGGCGGGCGTATCTGCAGAAGGCGAGGAAGATCGTCTGTCTGATCTACGGGCCTGCGTTACGTCAGCGCCGCCCACTTCCATCCATTCCCTGCACGTGTCAGGTGTCTGTACGTGTCAGAGGGGGTCGCCAGTCATTTTGGCCTTTTTTTTTTTTTTTTTTTTTGTGCGTTTCGGTTGAACAGCGTGAGGAGGGATTACACTTAACGTCGATAAAAAAAAAAAGAAGAAGTTTACTAGGTAAACATCTCTCTCATAGGTTGAAGAGGCGTGAGTTCAGGTGTAGCTGAGCAGTTGTGGCTGGCTGTAA
>BOPN01000131.1:618762-627215 GCA_017312705.2 Penaeus japonicus
CACACACAAGCACAAGATAAAGGTCTTCCTGTGTAATACGAGAAAGCAAATGCTTGTGTTTGTGTGTGTATGTGTGTGAAAGAGAGAGAGACAGAGATAAAGAGAGAGAGAGAGAGAGAGAGAGAGAGAGAGAGAGAGAGAGAGAGAGAGAGAGAGAGAGAGAGAGAGAGAGAGAGAGAGAGAGAAAATAAGAAGAGGAGAGTGAAATATAGATAAATACAGAAAGACAGAGAAAGAGAGTAGGACAAGAAGAGGAGAGCGAAATATAGATAGAAACAGAAAGACAGAGAGACAAACAAACAGCCAGATAGGTAAATATGTAGATGCATACATACCCAGACAAACAGACATAAAACAAATAGATATATCAATGGATAGATAGAGTGATAAATACATAGACAGACAGAAAGGCATGTAGATAAAAAAAAAAAAAAAAAAAAAATAGATCGACAAAGATAGAGACGGAGGTATAGCCGTCATTGACAAAGGTCTTGCGTACCCGTTGACAATCCCGAGTTCGTAGCTTCCCCTCCAGTGACCTTTGCCCGCGCCCCCTATCCCTCAGCCTGGGCATCCAACCCCGAAGGTGAGTTATGGCCTCTTTTTGCCGACCACTTTGTCAGATAACGACGGTGAGGTCGTTTGATTTATTGTTAAATACCAAGGCGGGCATTTGATTTATCGTTTATGCTGGCCATTTTCATTATCCAATTATACATACATTTTGTTGCTGAGTGTATTTATAGTACCTGGCAATTTTTATTATTGTTATCATTTACGTCCGGTGCAACACATGCGAGGTATCCACGTCATCATGATATCCATATATAATGTTTTTAATGAAGTATTATTCAACGAGCGAACGTTCATCAAATAAGCGCCAGATGATGGTGAAAAGATCAGAGGCAAAGGCATGTGGATGAAATATCATCAGACATACTTTAAGAAGCATAGTATGAAATATATCGAGGCATAGGAGATATTGCTATGAGAGAGATAAAGACTAGAGCTCATTACTTACCACACTCGCTGCCATAACTCAGGAGAACACCTTTGTCTAACACCTCTTTCTCTTTCCTCCCTGCTTAACAACCTGACCATTCTACTGCTCTTTGTCCATTCAGGTTCAACAATCTTTGAGGCTTTGTCGAGGGGCCGGCTTTCGGGGACTGTCCCATTAGCAGTGTCGAGAGCGTCCAGCTTACCTTCCTTCTTCAGGATTTCATCTTACAAGGCGGAGTTAATCAACCAAGTCGCCTTTGTGTGGTTCCTAAATAGGATTTTATTGTGGGTTCCGTTTATCTTGATGATGGGGTAAGGAGCTTGTTTTTTTCTCACTCACAAACACTTGAAGAACGTGAACACACACACACACACACACACACACACACACACACACACACACCTTTTACCTCTGTGGTTACTGACTAGCATAAACTAAATGGCGCCCTACAAACCAATATAAACAAGACTTCCTATTCTAAAACGTCCCCAAAAAATATAGAACAACTAAATCACCAATGTCACTTGCCAAGTCTTTCCAGGACTTGCCGCTGTCAGTAGTAGCAAGACGCTGCACAATGTTTTATGACTCCCAGACAATTGTACTAAAATCTAATGCAATGCCATAACACTAAGGCCAGAATTCTAATTCTACAAGGACCGTAGTTACTGTGAAGATCTGCGATTTCTGTATTTGTTACAGACAAAAGGAGCACATGTATAAACCCCCTTTTAAAACACAAGATATGTATGAAAATATTAAGCAAGATAGAGGGAACGATACAGAGTGAGAGAGAAAGAGATCGAGAGAGGAAGGGAGCGAGAGAGAAAGAGAGTGAGAGGAGAAAGCAAGAGAGAGAGAGAGAGAGAGAGAGAGAGAGAGAGAGAAAGGTATATATATATATATATTGAGATAGATAGACAGAAAGCAAGAGAGACAGGGGAAGAGAGACAAAACGACAAAACGACAAAACGAGAAAAAGATACAGAAAAAGATGAGAGATAGAGAGATAAATTGAGCGAGAGAGAGAGAGAGAGCGAGAGCGCCGGGAACCGCGCGCGAGAGAGACAGGCAGAGGGAGACAGATGGTGAGACGGAGAGAGAGAGAGAGAGAGAGACAGGAAGAGAGAGAGAAAACGCAAAAGATAAAGATACGTTGATAAATATCGACCAAGGCAACTGCGAAAGAGACACACACAGCACACACAGACAGACAGACAAACAGATAGGCAGACAGAACGAGAACGCGCGCGAGAGAGAGAGAGAGAGAGAGAGAAGGAGAAAAAGAAAGACAGAGAGAAAGAGAGACAGAGAATGCGTGGAAGGGGCCAGGCAGGGGGATAGAGAAGGGTGGTTGGGAAGGGGGGGAGGGGGAGGAGGGGGAGAGGGGAAGCGGTTAGAATAATTTTACCGTTGTGTAGAGTCCTCCTCCCCCCTCCCCCCTCCCCCCTCTCCCCACCATCCCCTTCTGATGCAGGGGGGGGAGGGGCAGGGGTGGGGGTGAGGGTGAGGGAGGAGGGAAGAAATGGGGGTGAAGGAGGTCTGTGTGTGTGTGTGTGTGTATGTGTGTGTGTGTGTATGTGCGTGTGTGCGTGTGTTCCTGTGCGCGCGCGAGTGTACGTGTAGATGTGTGCGTGTTTACGTGTGCGTGTTTGTGCGTGTGTGTGTGTGTGTGTGTGTGTAGATGTGTGCGTGTTTGTGCGAGTGTGTATGTGTGAATGAAACGTCGATAAAAAATATACATAAAGAATAACATACAAGATACAAGGAGATTTTAAAAAGAAAAACAAAATAAAAGGAAGAGAAGGAAAATGGAAGGAGAAGAAGAAGACGAAAGAGCGAGAAGAAGAAGAACAAGAAGAAAAAGAAGAAGAAGAAGAGGAAAAAGAAGACCCAGAATAAGAAGACGAAAGACCAAGAAGAACAAGTGGAAGAAAGAGAAAAAGAAGAAGAAGAAGAAGAAGAAGAAGAAGAAGAAGAAGAGGAAGAGGAAGAGGAAGAAGCAGAAGAAAGAGTGGGCGAAGAAGCACCGAGGCGGAGCAGATACGGAGTCGAGCGAAAGAAGAAGAAGAAAAAAAAAAAACTAAAAAAAAAAAGGAAACACAAATAAAAGAGGAAATAAAGAAATCTGGAAGAAGGGGGAAAGAGAGAGGGAGAGATTAAGTGAGGGAATGAGAAGGGGGAGAGAGAGAGAGAGAGAGAGAGAGTAGAAGAAGGGGAAAAATGGCGAGAGGGGAGCTTGCGAATGAAAGCTCTTCTCCATCGCTGTGAATGAAAGCTCTTCTCCATCGCTAGAATGAAAGCTCTTCTCCATCGCTGTGAATGAAAGCTCTTCTCCATCGCTGTGAATGAAAGCCTTTCTCCATCGCTGCGAATGAAAGCTCTTCTCCATCGCTGTGAATGAAAGCTCTTCTCCATCGCTGCGAATGAAAGCTCTTCTCCATCGCTGTGAATGAAAGCTCTTCTCCATCGCTGCGAATGAAAGCTCTTCTCCATCGCTGTGAATGAAAGCTCTTCTCCATCGCTGTGAATGAAAGCTCTTCTCCATCGCTGTGAATGAAAGCTCTTCTCCATCGCTGCGAATGAAAGCTCTTCTCCATCGCTGTGAATGAAAGCTCTTCTCCATCGCTGTGAATGAAAGCTCTTCTCCATCGCTGTGAATGAAAGCTCTTCTCCATCGCTGTGAATGAAAGCTCTTCTCCATCGCTGTGAATGAAAGCTCTTCTCCATCACTGTGAATGAAAGCTCTTCTCCATCGCTGTGAATGAAAGCTCTTCTCCATCACTGCGAATGAAAGCTCTTCTCCATCGCTAGAATGAAAGCTCTTCTCCATCACTGCGAATGAAAGCTCTTCTCCATCACTGCGAATGAAAACTCCTCTGCAACACAACGAATAAAAACTCCATCTCCAACTCTGCTTCTCCTTCAGGTGAGGTAGGAAAGGGCGTGGCCATTTGGGGCTAGAGGGCGTGGCCATATGGGGCTAGAGGGCGGGACCACAAGTCGACGGTGGACTTCGGAAGTGCAAGGGAATGGGCGCATTGGGAACAGTTCGATTGTAAAGGAAAAGGGGGAAGGGAAGATAAGAAAGGGAGGGAAGTGTAAGGCGGTGGAAACGGAGAGATGGGGGAGAAGGAGAAAACTGGGGAGACATAAGAGAGAAAGATGAAGGGGGAAGATACACACCCATGCACACACCCATCCACCCCCCCCCACACACACACACAAACACCCTCCCACATATATATATATATATATATATATATATATATATATATATATATATATATATATATATCTATGGTTGTATCTGCATATCTATCTATCTATCTATCTATCTATTTACCTCTTTATCTAGGTATAGAAAATTCCCGAGAGGCGAGGGGAATGAGAACTTAGCAACGAAGGAGCACAAAGGAAAGACCGTGATAAGTGGTCACTCACAAGAAGAAGAGGCGTGGAAGGTGGTGAAAGAGTGGGGAGGAGGGAGGAGGGGGGAGGGGGGAAGGGGGAAGGTAAGTATGAGAGGGGAGGGAGGGAGACGGAGAAGGAGGGTCTGAGGCGGGGAGGAGGTCATGAGAGGGAATTGATGGCGCATTGTTGCACAGAGGGAGGGAGGCGGCGAGGGGTCAGACCCGGCGTGTGTGTGGAACCATAATGAATGGGAAGAGGAGCCTGCGAAGGCGAGGCTGAATAACTTGTAGGCTGAGGAAGGAGGTCCTTGGGGAGGCTTGCCTTGGGAGCCACGTGGTCGTCGGGATCACAGCGAAGGGGATGGCCGAAGATATAGTGTGAGGAGACAAAAGGGGAGCTGCAGTGAGGGGAAGGGGGAGGGGGGTGTGGATAGTGGTCGATTCTCATGTATTACAAAATGTCGAGCGACTCGTCGCCCGGCTAACCGTCCATCCCCTCTGCGAGTACACACACACACACACACACACACACACACACACACACACACACACACACACACACACACACACACACACACACACACACACACACACACACACACACACGCACACACACACACACACGCACACACACACACACACACACACACACACACACACACACACACACACACACACACACACACACACACACACACACACACACACACACACACACACACACACACACACACACACACACACACACACACACACACACACACACACACACACACACACCTAATACACAGACACGCTCAGACACATGAATTTTGCAAAGCGGCACCGCAGACGGGTCCGCGGGCGGTTGCTGTCTGCGAATCGCCGTGAACCCCAGACGTTGCTGACCTGCGTATCTCTCCCTGTCGAGACTTGCACTCCTTCAGACACCTCAAGTGGCCTTTGTCTTCACATCCGTTGTCGCTGCAGGTTCATTCATCCTTCCGTCGTGTTGCGCGCGTAGACAGGAGGCATAGGCGAGCAGAGGAGGGTCACACCCTTTGTTGAAGAGAGGCTGATAGTAAAATGGGTCGACCTCGCGAGGAAGCGGAGGAGTGAAGCAGGAAGAGAGGCGGGGGAGCGGCAGAAATCACGCCAGCGAGTGGTGCGAGGGAGAGAGTGAGTGAAGGATCCCTGTGTCGTGTTTTACAGGTTTTAAAGGGAAGGGTACGAGTGCTCGCGTGCTAGGGGTGGTCGGGGGACGAGGAGAAGAGGCGCGCTGGCGAGAAAGAGAGAGAGACAGAGAGAGAGAGAGAGAGAGAGAGAGAGAGAGAGAGAGAGAGAGAGAGAGAGAGAGAGAGAGAGAGAGAGAGAGAGAGAGAGAGAGAGAGAGCGAGAGAGAACGAGAGAGAGAGAGAGAGAGAACGAGAGAGAGAGAGAGACCAGGAGAAAGAGAAAGAGAGGATAGAGAGGGAGAAATAGAAAGAGAGAGAGAGAGAGAGAGTGAGTAGGGGGGGTGGGGTGAGTCGTCCTTGCGATGATTGTGAAGTTGCTGGGTTCACCGACACAGAGAAAAGCGGCAGCACTGATGGCGCAGGGAAGAAGACACGGCGACGTACAATTACCATTCTTTCTCTCTTTCTTTCTTTTTGCCTCGTTCCCTCTCTCTCTCTCTCTCTCCAGGAGTACCATCTGACCTCATGACTGTTCTATGTCGTCTTACACGTTGCCTCCACCGCATGCCCAGCGTAACAAATGCAAAGAAAGAGTCAAGTCGCTATTTCAGGAGACTCAAACGGAATAACGAAGCTGGAAGAGACACCTCGATGCAGAGGACCACTTTAGAGCCTAACCTGCTTCCTGATAACATGATAATCGTGCATTATTGAGTTTGCATCATCAGCCAGTGTGTCTATTTCGGGTAATTTGACCGCAGACATTATGGTGTCCTTTCGAACAACGGAAACCGAAGTACGGAAAACAGAAAGCTCCATCGACGATTCTTAGAAATTACATATCTATGTTTATATTCAGAAGATACTGAAGATAATAATGAGTATGCACCCTATCTATCAACTTTAGATGATAAGAAGAATGGACAGATAACTAGAAACTAGCTAGATAGATAAATAGATAAATAGATAGATAGATAGATAAAGAGAGAGAGAGTTGGAGAGAGGGAGAGAGAGAGAGAGGAAGAGAGAGAGAGAGAGAGTAAGAGAGAGAGAGAGAGAGAGAGAGAGAAGAGAGAGAGAGAGAGAGAGAGAGAGAGAAAAAGAGAGAGAGAGAGAGAGTGAGAGTATTCCTTCGTTTCCAGAATGATGTGGAGAAGACAGACAACCATACAGTTTTAGTTTGTGGACGAGAAAAGAAATCACACGATGAGGTTACTAATATTTAGATATTTTTATTTTTTTTTATTAACATTTTTTTTTTTTTTACATTGTTTCGGGGAAGTGCATTGGCTTTCTTTGGCTGTATTGACTCGTGTATTTTGAAGTTGATCCGTGATGATTACAAGTTGAGACAAAAGTCGTGTTAAGTGAGGCTTACAAAAACGACTCAGGGGAAAGGAGTTGTTTCATCCAAACCAAACATAGTCACACGCAATCACGCACGTATACAGGCACACACATACATACACACATAATAGAAATAAAGAATAAATAACACACACAGCAAAACACACACACACACACACACACACACACACACAGACACACACACACACACACACACACACACACACACACACATACACACACACACACAACACACCCAGTAGACCAGCTTGTCTCAAACTCTGCTGTTGTTGTCCTCGTTGCAGTTGTTTTCGTACCGTGCGAGCCGGGCTAGCGAACCCAGTGTGTGTGTGTGAGTGCGCCCTCCCTCCCCCTCCCCCCTCCCCCACCCCCACCCCCCCATCTTCACGCTGCTCGTGGGTCCAGCCGGATCAATGGCACAGGTGTCGGCCACGGCTCGCGGTACTACATCGATGCCGCTCCTGCTGCTACTGTTGCTGGTGCTGCTGCTGCTGATGCTCTGCTGTTGCTAACGTTGCACGAGACTCATCTGCTCTCTGTTGGTGATGCTGACACGGTGGGGTGGGGTGGGGGAGGGGGGGAGGGGTGTTAGCTACATGCAAATGCGGATGGCGCTGGTGTCTCTGCTGTTGCTAGTATGATTTATGTCACAAATGATGGTGATGCTGCTGCTGCTACTATCCATGTTGATGTTCTTCTCTTATTGCCCAGACTGCTTTGTTACGATTTCTCGAATCTTAATTAATATCTTTTTTCATACATCATTTCTGAATTAGACATAAACGTCAACACAACTTCAAGCGTTGCAGATTAAAAAAAAAAAAAAAAAAAAAAGGAGAGGGTATTTCCTTCGAATGTGCGACCTCCTGTGCCCTATATTCAATGCCTCTGTTGCAAGTAATATTGATCGCCTCCTGTGTCGGGCCTCCGGGAATCGGGCTTTCGTATTGTTGAAGCAGACCATTCCTATTCGTAACGCTACCCTTGCCTTCACCTCGGTTGCCTAGCAACGCACCCTCGACATAGATGCAGTCTTCTAAAAATACAAGAGTACCTTTTTCCGAGAATATGAGAGCGAGATATTACTCTCGTGTGAATGGCACCGCTGCTGGGTTAGATATCAGTCTGTCGGAAGCACCCATGCACTTGCAATGGCGGTATTCCCGTGGGCGATTGCAGCAGGCCAGGAGAAGCCGTTGCAGTGCTTGCATGGAGCGTAACAGTGACCTACATCACACGTCCTTTGAAGATGGCCGCCACGGATGCCTGCATCACGACGCTGACCACGAGAACTTTTCATCTGATATAGTTATGTTCAATAGCGTCTGGGTGATTCGATTGCTTCTGATGTGAACGAATGTTGCTGTGACAATACAGGCGATAGCGTGGCGGAGAAGGAACGGAAAAGAACAAAGGAATATCAAACTAAACTCACGCCGACACGCTGACACGTGAACACACACACACACACACACACACACACACACACACACACACACACACACACACACACAC
>BOPN01000131.1:645801-648301 GCA_017312705.2 Penaeus japonicus
GAGAGAGAGAGAGAGAATGAGAGAAAGAAAGAGAGGGAGATAATGGGGGGGGGGGGGCGATGCAACTGCGTGAGCATGCGAAGAGGAAAAAGTCTCGTGAATGCAGCGTGAGAGAAGCCGAGATGGCGGTACTGGCAGACACCCAGACACTCCCCCTTCCCCCACACCCCACAACCCTTCCCCTTCCCCACCACATCGCTGCATCCAACGCCACACCTCCACCACCGCTACCACCACCACCACCGCCATACCTCCACCATCACCGCCACCGCTACCACCGCCACCACCACCGCCACACCTGCATCTCTGCCACACCGCCACCGTCAGACTCAGTAGCAACACGGTCAACAAGCAGGCAGGACAAGGCAGCGGAGGTCACTGAAAGACTGTCCTTGCTTTTGGATTTCGCTCTGGATAGGCGCGGCATTTAGGAGAGGGGAGAGGGAGAGAGAGGAGAGGAGAGGGGGGGGGGAGAAGGGGGAGAAGGAAAGGGGGGAGAGGAGAGGGGGGAGGGGAGAAGGGGGAGAAGGAGAGGAGAAAGGAAAGGGGAGAGGGAGAGAAAGGATAGGAGAGGGGGGGGGGAGAAGGGGGAGAAGGAAAGGAGAAAGGAAAGGGGGGAGAGGAGAGGGGGGAGGGGAGAACGGGGAGAAGGAGAGGAGAAAGGAAAGGGGAGAGGGAGAGAGAGGAGAGGGAGAGAGAGGGGAGGGGAGAAGGGGGGAGAAGGAAAGGAGAAAGGAAAGGGGAGGGGGGAGAGAAAGGAGAAGGGTGGGGGGGAGGGGAGGAGGAGAAAGGGGAGAGGAGAGGAGAGCGTGGAGGTAAGAGAAGAAAGGAGAGGGGAGAGGAGAGGAGAGGAGAGGAGAGGGAAGAGGGGGAAGAGGGGGGAGAGTAAAGGAGAAGGGAGAGGGGAGAGGGGAAGGGTGGAAGTCGTTCTGCTACTGCCCTTCTTTTCGGGTTGGTGGGCAGGAAAAAAAAATGTCAGAGGGGGAAAAACAAGTAAACTGGTGGGGAACTCTAAAAAAAAGAAAAAAAAAGAATAATAAAATAAAACGAAAGCAGACTAGGAGGCAAGGAAGTAATCAGGTTGACGGGGATGGACGCAAGGCAGGCGGATATACATGAAGTAAATAGACAGGCAGGTAAGGAAAAAATACAGCAACAATAAAATATAATAAAAAAAATCCAGCTGGCAGTTATACAGGCAGCAATTAGACACACAAGCAAGCAAGAAAAACAAGCAGAGAGAACTCAACTCAGACCACAGTTAGCACGAACGACTGGTCAGCAAAATGGCAGGTAACACATAGAGACTTATGGGTCAGGAATCAGTGGAGCAAGCAAACAAGCATTCGGGTATGACGACCAACTGCTAAAAGGGGGAAAGGGGGGGGGGGGGGAGGGCAAGCACTTGTTATGAAAGTAGGCTTTTCTGCTGAAATGAATATTGACAATACCTATCCCCTACGCTCAAACACACACACACACACACACACACACACACACACACTCACTCACACACACACACACACACACTCACATGCACGCCACTCCGAACATTTGTGGAAACTGCCGCTCCTTTACGCGGTTATATTCATCTCATGTAACTCTAAAGGCTGCCAAGACACCGACCCATTCTGCATAAGGTCGGCCAGCTCTGGAGTAAGGTCACTGCCTTGATTTCTGGCTGCCTCCGCCTCTGGGCATCGCTTCGTGGCCTAGCACCTGTGGAGGGAATTTTAGGTCAGTAGGCCGAGTATTTCTTTAGTCCCTTTGGTTCCTCGTGCCTTCATATTAAGGCCATTTGTCTGATCACACACAATGCTGAATTATTACTTTCGCGCCTTTAAGCGATGTGAACCAATGGGATTAGCTTAATGATTCACACCTGCTGATGATCTGTCTCTATGACACACATATTCAAATGTAAAACCTAAGCAAACAGAGTAAGGTAGGGGGAGGAAAAAAACAACAGCAAAAGAACACAAGAGAGGCAGAGGAACGGGTGGCACTGGAAGGCTGCCTGCCTGCCTCTACGAAAACAAATTTGCTTGCCAGCAGATCATTGGCCTTGCCCGCATTTCTTCGCAAACATGTGTGACGGATCGTCGCACCCGCGTCTCAGGCCTTAAAACAGCCCTTCGTCACGTGTTTCGCTCTGCCTCACTCTCTCCTGAGGTGGAAGGGATGATGGCACTGTAGTGTTGCACAGACATGCTGACAAAGCTGGTTATTATGCTCACGTCTTGGCAAGGTGATAGTGTGTGTGTGCAAGCTTTGTAATACTTTTGCTCTTGCAGTTTTGTAGCTGCTCCTCTGATGCAGTGACCATATACTTCTTGTGGTCACGGAGCAATGTTTTGACAGCATTTTGTTAACGGTCGAACGATGTGACTGGTAGCGAACTGGTGGCATAAAACAGCTATTGGTAGCACCTCCATTTGCGAGACTGGCTTTTCGCTTGTTTATGCCAAAAAAACAGGGATTGCTGTGGTTAGCAGCTAGG
>BOPN01000131.1:655801-663301 GCA_017312705.2 Penaeus japonicus
AAGTAGAACGGGAAGCGGTAGAACACACAGACACACACACACACACACACACACACACACACACACACACACACACACACACACACACACACACACACACACACACACACACACACACATATATATATATATATATATATATATATATATATATATATATATATATATATATATATATATATATATATATATATATAGCATCAAAGTGTCCAAAGATAGCACAAATAGTGTATCTTTGAAAATGTGATGGAAAGATTAAGATTAAGTTTGTACTCAGTCAGTTTAACATCATCATAGGCAAGCTAATTAAAAAAAGAAAGAAAACAACAACAAGACAAGCTATTTCTATTATTAAGAAATACAGGTATAAAGTTAAACTAACTGACTTAAAGAACGTATTACACGTAAAACAACTTTTGGTACCCTAAATTACTATTGAACTGTGTAATGATAATAATAATGATAATATTAATAATGATGATGATAATGATAATGATTACAACGATGACAATGATTATAATAATGATAAAAAAAATAATACCAATACTAATATTGATACTAATGATAATGATAATGATGATATTAATGATAATGATGGTAATAATAACTATCATGATAATAATCAAAGACGCACGAAAGGAATATAAAAGAATGCATGATAAGATAGCTAAGAACATTTATTAAAAGCTCTGTGCACGATGCAATCTAGAACGAGAAGAGGTACAGTACGAACACAAACCACAAGTGGTTGTTGCAAATAATATCGTCAATTGTTGAATATCGTTGAATATCAATACGAAAGCTTGAGGACCTGATGTTGCACGTATCGGAAAAAAAAGATGAAGAGGAGTTTCAAAATAATTGAAGAAGGTGATTGTTGCATCTGTTGTGATTAGCATTTCTTCAGATGACAACATGGTGTTCTTAAGAAAAGATAATATTTATAATGATGTTAATGATAATGATGATGATAGTAATAACGATAATGATAATGTTTGTAATAATGATAATGATAATGATGATAATAATGATAGTGACAATGATAATTATGATAATAGTAATGATAACGCTAATAATGATCATATTGATAATGATAATAATAATAATGATAACAAGGATGATGGTGATGATAATGATAAAGATATTAATCATAATGATGATAGTACTAATAGTAGTAATAATTACAAAAATGATGATAATAATGATAATGATGGTAATAATGACAATGGCAATAATGATAATGATCATAATAACAACGATAATAATGATAATAGCGATAATGATAATATTGGTAATTCTAATAATGATAATGTTAATAATGATAATAATAACAGTAATGATAGTAATGATAATAATAATAATGATTATGGTGATGATGATAATGATAATGATAATGGTAATGACAATGATACTAATGATCATAATACTGATGTTGACAATATTAATGATAATGATAAGGATAAGAATGATAATAATAAGAATGAAAATGAGGATAATAGTAATAATAATATTGATAATAATAATAGTAAAAATAATAATGATAAATGATAAGACTGATAGTATTATCATAATAAATGATAATAATGATATCAAGGCTAATGATATCAATAACAATAAAGATAAATGGCTGCCGTGTGGTTAAAATGGCCAGACAAGTGTTCCACTGTTTTTTTTTTTAGAATTAGATGATAACTAAAGTAATGCGTGCGTTTCAGGGAATATCTATTATATGTTGATTCAAGATATATGGTCATCCTATAAATAAAGAGGTATTTATGTAAATACACTACCTGTGACCACAACATAAAAGTGAGGTTCATTGTTCGTTCACTGTTAAAAAAATCATTCTCTGCATTGATAATGGCGTTTTTTTTTATTTTTTATATAATATACCATGCCGTAGATATTGATTCTAATACAACATAGCTTTTGATATCAAGATTATTCATGGATCCTATGGCTGACCTTCGTCTTAAAGGACACAGGGTCATTTTGAGGGTCAGGTAAAAGAAATGCGTCTTACAAGCGATAGCTACTATATTTGTGACTTTATGATACTCTATGGATTTTGTTTTCTGTCTCTGGAGCCTGACTCTTGTATCTCCCGCTGCCATAGAACTCTTAGGCACTCTTCTATCACTGCTTTATGTGTGGGTATCCAAGGGTGCCTCTCAACGTGAGATTTACAGGCTGCCTCACTAACATCTGAGTTTTTTTTTTTTTTTTTTTTTTTTGCCACATGCTGCACAGCTGGTATACTGTCTTAGTCTCTTGGAGTAGCATGATGGATAAAATTATCGAGGCTCATGGGATTGGGTACATGCTATATATATGTAAATTGTGAGACACTTCAATCGGTTAGTTATCAGACTTTTACTATTTTTTTCTTGTTTTTTCTTTTTTTTAGCTTAATGCTACCGACAATAAAAAAAGGAAAATGTTACTATGAGTTTCAGATGATATGAAAAAGACAAACATGTACGCGGATACACACGGGAATACACTCACACATACACAAGCACAAACACAAACACACACAACACAATCACAAACACAAACACACACAGGCAAGTTATTAAACAAACAAATGAATAACTAGCCACGCCGAATAACCAGAGGTTGGATTGGACAGACGTAACGAACAGATAAAAACTACAACGTGAGAGAAGAAGTAGAGGAAGTGAGGGAGCTCATATAAAGCCTTGAGGACACGTCATTTACCCAATGACACCAAGGTATGGCATGTAATCTCGACGGGTGGCTGACGTGATAAGTCATATTGGTTGACTGTATGACTTCTGCACTCAGAGGGGCGATGTTATATCTCTCAGACTCTCTCTCTCTCTTTCTCTCTCTCTCTTTCTCTTTCTTTATCTCTCTCTCTCTCTCTCTCTCTCTCTCTTTCTCTCTTTCCCTTTCTTTGTCTCGGTCTCTGTCTCTGTCTCTCCCTCTCTCTCTCTCTCTCTCTCTCTCTCTCTCTCTCTCTCTCTGTCTCTCTGTCTCTCTCTCTCTCTCTCTCTCTCTCTCTCTCTCTCTCTCTCTCTCTCTCTCTCTCTCTCTCTCTCTCTCTATATATATATATATATATATATATATCTGTCTCTATGTCTCTCTCTCTCTCTCTCTCTCTCTCTCTCTCTCTCTCTCTCTATCTCTCTATCTATCTCTCCCTCTCTCTCTCTCTCTCTCTCTCTCTCTCTCTCTCTCTCTCTCTCTCTCTCTCTCTCTCTCTCTCTCTCTCTATCTATCTATCTATCTATCTATCTCTCCCCCCCTCTCTCTCTCTCTTTCTCTCTCTCTCTTCACACACACGCAAACATACACATAATGTGTTTGTATGTATATAAGTTTCTGCTTGTGTATTTGCGCTTTATGCATGTGAATCCACCAAGCGCTCAACCAGCGGCCAACCCCCCCACCTTCCCCCCTAAGGCAAGGCCACCATAAACAGTGCAAATGCGCCGCATTCCCATACCCAGCCGCTGCCATTGCATCGCCACCTGGGCAGTACAGTATCGCCGAGGGAACATCCATCATTAATTTTATAACTTCCGGGACAACAGACGCTTCCCGGCGCATGTTTACCGGCTGCGTCACCATCTGATTATCGGGTTAGCAAGACGGCCACAGCTGGTTCTCGGAGGTGGCAATGCTGCCTTAACCCGAGCCTGCGAGATGAGGTCATGCATGTAATTCCTTACGGCCATGCATCTTCCCGTCCCTGCGAGAGGTTATACAATCCTTGTTCTTTAAGAGGCCTTGTAACGTCCTGTTCTTAAGTCAGGATCTCGTGCAACTTCCTGTTCTTGTGAGAGGAGCCCATGGAGCTTCCTGCTCACATAGGAGCTTACGTGTCTTCCTGAACCTGGGAAATGGATGCTGCATCTTTCCGTTCTAGGGGAAGGATGCTGTTCCTCGTCCTGTTCTCACAAGATGCGACTTGCGACTTTGTTTCGTTCTTGCGAGAGTCAGGAATGTGTAAGGTCATCCACTTATTGCCTCTGCCTGTCTCACGTGGAATGGCTTTTAACATAACTTCTCACCCTTAGTGGAAGATAGTATTCATGGCAGCTCTTCAACAGGAGATTAAAGCAGGAAAGCCCCTCTCACCCTAGAACTTGTAAAGAAAGAATCACACTAAAATTTCACCCTGAAGTTCACGCCCCTCGTTGACTCTCGTTCTCTGCAACTTGCTTCCGCGGAATCGGGTTAGATGTCACAATTCCTAGCGCTTGATCTGCAAGTATGCGAGCAAAACAAAGGATAATAACTGAATGCGCTGAATAGCAAGAGAATGAGAAATTGCTTCACGTACATAACGTAAAGATAAAATCTAATCAGGCATCTGAAATACAGTCGACACCATATGAAATAACAGGAGCCATGCATACATATGTGCATGTAAGTTTGTATACAGTGTATGTGTGTGAGTGAGTTGTTGTTATCAGTTCATATAGCTGTCCCACTTCCAACTCCATTACATTGGTTTATTGTTTTATAGGCCCAGTTTATCTTGTAGCCAGGTACTAGAGTACCAGGTGATCTATATCTTGTGGATACAGACCAGGTGGTACTCATCTCCTTCTGGTAATCAGTTACGAAGTGGGGCTTCAGGCAACTTCTTTTTGTGTAGACGAGGTATTGTCTTGGCATTTCTAGATCCTAATAAATTTATTGCAACCTACTGCTCCCTTATTGCAAGATTGATTCCATTCATCATTTCTCTCTGAGATTATTCAATTTTAAAAGGTAGCTGAATTTCATAAAAGCTTCTTCGTGGCAGGAACAACATGTAAGATATTGAAGCACCCGGATGAGTATCATTGCTTCCTAGAAAATGTTTTTGCCCCCACTACGCTCCCATGTATTTCGTTATAATGTCTTTTCATCTTAATTTGTATTCTACTTTGGTTTTGATTCGTTAGAGTTCGATCGGATTTCTTTTCTAAGCATCGTGGGCTCTATTCTGAGGTGAAAATATCATAATTGTATTCATTTTCAGCGTATGTGCGTGCGTGTGTGTATCCTCGTATATATGTGTTTATCTACCTGTTTTGTATATATACATGTATGCGTATTCATCGGCTCAGGGGAAAAAAAGAGTCACTCATACTGCCTGATTCAGCAAGATATTCAAAATCTCCCGCCATCAGCTATGGAATGTATCTGCGTCATAATCACCATGTATTGCAGGATGCCTGTATTTGGGTGTGCCGGGCCGGTGTTATCTTAATCCACAAGATTTGTTTGAGCAAGAACTACCAACCGAGGCAACGTGTGAAAGCCGATTTCAGGAAGGATTTGGGTGCTTTAAGTTTTCGCAGATTTATGGTACCAAAGTTACAACAGAAAGGGCTGTCTGTCCAGGTGTCGGAACTTGGGCTTTTGGCTTGATTCTTGGGCTCAATTTGGCACCACAGTTGAAGTGGGTGCGGTGAGAGTAGAAGCGGAATTTTAGAAAAATATTGGGAATGGGAGGGATTAGCTAGTAGGTAGATATAGAGGTATTGGTAAAGAGAGGGAGAGAGAGAGAGAGAGAGAGAGAGAGAGAGAGAGAGAGAGAGAGAGAGAGAGAGAGAGAGAGAGAGAGAGAGAGAGAGAGAGAGAGAGAGAGAGAGAGAGAGAGAGAGAGAGAGAGAGAGAGAGAGAGAGAGAGAGAGAACGAGAGAGAGAGAGAGAGAGAGAGAGCGAGAGAGAGAGAGAGAGAGCGAGTGAGTGAGTGAGTGAGTGAGAGAGAGAGAGAGAGAGAGAGAAAGAGAGAGAGAGAGAGAATGAAATGGAGGGAGAGAAAGAGAAAAAAAAAAAAAAGAAAATGGAAAAGAGAGAGAGAGAGAATGATCGCAGAAAGACTTGAGTGATGGCGGAGGTGCGGCAATCGCTGGCGCTACCGAAGGTCTGAATCGGAGGAGGTGATGGGAAGGACAGAACCGAGATGGTTGGCGATGGATGGATTAGTGATGGAGACGATTTAATTAGCGGCGGTGATTTCCGATAAGCCAATTAGGAAAGAGAAATGATCCGTTCACGATCTCCTTCCCTCCTTCCTTCCTCCGCTCGCCCCCTCCCCCTTCATCCCCCCTCCACCTCCCCCTCCCTTCGGCCAACCCTTCACCCGCCCACATAGTCATGCTTCCGGTCTCTCTCTCTCTCTCTCCCTCTCTCCCTCTCTCCTCCCTCCCCCTCTGGTCTTCCCTCTGCTTACATCATGTTCGCTCCTCATCCCACTTGGATGCTTCTCGACCGGAAACGAGGGGGCGGGGCGGGAGAGAGGGCGAGCGGGGTGGGAGAGAGAGGGGGAGACGGGGCGAGAGAGAGAGAAGAGATAGGGGGGAGGGGGAAGAGGAGGAGGGGTGAGGGGTGAGGGGCAAGACGATACGCAAACGATGACGTGTCCCCCCCTTCCCTCCCCCTCCCCTCCCATTCCCTTCACGACATTCTATCCCAGCGCCTGTCCCTCCTATCCTCACCCCCCCCCCCACTCCATTCCTTAACGTTACCCACAGTGACGCATCGACATGCACTGCCATTTCGATGACGAAGATGACGTCGGAAGGGGAGTGATGGCACCATGAATACCATGATCTTGAAGAACAACGGCGATAGTGCTAGGATGTTGGTATGTTGTATTCGCGGCTTTGATTTCGGAAGTAAAATTAGCATAATTACGTAAAAGGCAGTTAACATATTGACGGAGGAAAAGTTAGTTGGTATATTTACGCAAAAGGCAGAAGTCATTAGACGTATTTACGTAAAAGGCATTAAGCATATTTACGAATAAGTCAGTGGACATATTCCCTTTAAAAGGCAGAAAGCAGATTTACGAAGAGGGCAGAGGACATATTTACGAAGACCGTAGTAGGCCTACACTCTAATAAGATTGATCAGAGAGAGAAACAGTCCGGATAAAAGGAACCGCTTTTGAACCATTCCCGCGACGCAGACTCGTAGACTCGGCGGGTCCGAGGTAGTCACACACAAGCACCCTCGATCCTTGGTTGTTCCCGTATCAGAATTATCATTCTTATCATGCTATTGCGTTGTCAGCATTCTCTTACTATTTACAGATACAAACATGTTACCTAAACACCTTTTCTATATCTGTAATTCTCACACCCTCAAAGAGTGGCTCGGGACAACCACAATCTAATCATAAAGTAGCAAATATTGTTTCGTAAACAGATAGCGAACAGTGACAATTGTGCCTCCTACGAGCTAGGCTTACCTTACGTTTTATTGATTGATTTGGTTCTCTATTGTCAAACTGATTCACGACGTCCCGAACGGCTTATTGCCATTGCGAATCGCCTCTTCGTGCAACTTTCACTCAATTGCAAAGTGAACAAAAACGGAATCTACAGACCTGAATGAATTTTCCTAGCCCTGGCATCCGCAAATATTTAGCAGGAAAGTTTATAGCACAGGTAAACTTGACCCAGACTCTAAGAACTGTGTCACCAGTTAGTACAGCCGTACTTGTAGCTGAGTAAATGATAACAAGGA
>BOPN01000131.1:668301-675801 GCA_017312705.2 Penaeus japonicus
AAGGGAGAGGGAGAGAGAATGGGAGAGTGGGACGGAAAAAGGGAGGGACGGGAAGTGAGAAGGAGGGAGGGAGGGAGGGAGGGCGAAAGAGAAAAGGAGGATGGGAGGGAGGGAGGAAGAGATGGACGGGAGTGAGGGAGGGAGTGAAGGGTGGGTAGGAGGGAGGGAAGGAGGGCCGAGGAGGGAAGGAAAGAGGATGGGAGGCAGGGAGGAAGGGAGGGATGGAAGTGAGGGAGGGAGGGAGGGAAGGAAGGCCGAGGAGGGAGGGAAGGAAGGAGGATAGGAGGAAGGGAGGGATGGTAGTGAGGGAGGGAGCGGAGATGGGTGGGAGGGAGGGAGGGAGGGAGGGAGGGGAGGAGGCGGGGAGAACAACCGAAAGACCAGTTTGTGGGATGAAGGCATTGTTAGAAAGGGAAAAGAATGGTAAGACGAGTGGGTGGAGTGGGGCGTGTGGGAAGAGCGGAAGAGGAAGAAGGAAAATAAGAGTAATAGTAATAGTTGTAGTAGTAGTAGGAAGAAGAGGAGAAGGAGGAGAAGGAGGAGAAGATGGAAGAAGAGGAGGGAGAGAAGAAGCAGAAGAAGAAGGAGGAGGAGGAGGAAGAGGAAGAGGAGGGGGGGGGGGCAAGAGAAGTGATGTGAAAAAGGTGTGAGTTGAGTTTTTACATGCAAGGCCTGACCTATCATCAAGGATCTCATGGGTTTCTCCTTAATTTCTTTCGCACACACGCACGCACACACACACACACATACACACACGCACACACACACGCACGCACGCACACACACACACACACACACACGCACACACATACACACACACACACTCCTACTTTGGATGAATATGTTCAGTCCAAAAACAAATACATCCCATTCCATTGTTTTTGTTTCGTATGTTATTATTGTCACAGTCTATCAAACAAAACCGTCAAGGGCTGTATTATTGCAAGCCTCGTCAGGCATTCTGTCAAGAAAGATATCAACAATGCGATATATTTGACTAAATTTTCTCGATTTCGGATCGATGTTGATAGCGGCGTCTAATCTAAACTTTCACCAAAAGTAGTTCCTGTCTGATTAAAGCATCATCGGTATAGGCAGAGCTCAAATATTGCACACGTGTCCCGCCTACATCCGAGTGTGTTGCCCAATGGCTACTCAGCAACGAGCGTCTTGCCCACCTGCCTATGAGTGGTGGCGAAACAGCAGTACCGAAGCTAGTTTCTACTTTCTGCTGTGCAAGGTGCTAACAGCTAAGGTCCGTCAGTCCTCGAGGGTTTTCGGGTATAATGACAAGGGAAACTGTGCAAGGTTTAGTCAGTGGAAGTGCTGCGTCTGATCTATGTGAAGCTGTGGTCTTTCAGGGCATTTGGGTTGTAAAGACACGCACATGAATCGAGGGATATAGATAGATAGATAGATAGATAGATAGGTGGATAGATAGATAGATAGATAGATAGGAAGTTACATAGATAGAAAGACAGATAGATAGATAGTTAGATAGATAGATAGATAGGTAGACAGATAGATAGATAGATAGATAGATAGACAGGTTGATAGATAGATAGATAGGTGGATAGATGGATAGATAGATAGATAGGTGGAGAGATAGGTGGATAGATAGATAGATAGATAGGAAGTTACATAGATAGAAAGACAGATAGATAGATAGTTAGATAGATAGATAGATAGGTAGACAGATAGATAGATAGATAGACAGGTTGATAGATAGATAGATAGATAGAAACATAAATATATAGATAGATAGATAGAGAATGGCTATTCTCATTAAATAATAGTTAAACAAAAACTAGGATAAATGTTTGGTATATTCACCATGGTGGGTATCAAAAAACGAAAACAGTTTGAGACCGTACGACTACCAGCGCTTTGGACAATAAAAAAGTACCATCCCAGAGACGTTACATTTGAATGAAGCCATTCACAACTTCGGAGGCAGTGGAGGTTTTAAGAAAAGCTATTCTAGACTCAAAGTGTAGATAGCTAATGCACTGAATAAAAGCAATAACAACAACAACAACAAAGATTGTGAGCCCAAGATACAATGGCGGAAGGTCAACTGGTCCGTAAAGAAGATGCAACACGTATAAAATCAGTTTATCTAACTTGCACACTCGGATCATCATTCCATAACACGGCAGCGGACATATGCTGATAACACGAATCACAATTCAGTATGTGATCCATTTGATTCTTTCCTTTGCATGTTGCGCCGCTGTTATCTTGAGTGATCTCCTTACATGATGGGTGGGGCATTACATTATGAAATGGGGGAAAGGGGGGGGGGTAGGTCACTCTGGACCACATGCCCTCCACTGCCCCAAATCCGAATGGGGATGGCACGGTCTCCCTATGACTGGAGAAGGACTGATAAACACCTCCCGAAGGTTATCCTCCTGCAGCTTGGTAACTGCCGGACCCAAGTTCGTCGAGGAGTCATGGAGAGTCCTTAAACTCCCGGACGGAATGCGTTTTTCTAATGCAGCTAGACTCTGTGTTCCCCGCGCCCGATGCTGCTCCAGTATTGCTCTGCAGTGGCCCTCGGGGAGAAGGAGTGGTCTTCACCTGCAGCAACTGGAGCAGGTGCGAGGCGTCGACAGCATCGGGTGCAAGACGGCATCAGCAGCCTGGGGTCTGAAGTATCAACAGCTGTACAGCAATGCCACGTACACGGCAATGGCGAATCCAGCACGAAGCAGCTGGAACACGAGTTTTCAGTCATCGGGAGCACCATGTACGAGGCAGCTGCGTGTGTGGGTTCGAGGCAGCAGAAGCAGTAGGAGCGAGGAAGAAAAAGCAGGTGGGCTGGGGGTGGGGGCGGGGGTGGGTTGAGGGAGGACCTTGTGAAGGACGCGCTACAACTACAGGTCGAAGACACGAGCCGACCTTGTGGCGTTTGTTTATTCGGGGACTTCCAAGAAGTATCGCGTTGCGCAAGCATAATCTTTGTCTTCTTGCAGAGGACCTTCATCTTGAATGTACAGCAGCGTCATAACTATATTCAGTGAAGCGTTTGTAAAGAAGAAATAAGTAGATTTCGATAATCAGAGCTTGGGCGACCCAGGATCGTGCATGAAAAGACTGCAGATCCTTATTTGCAGCGCTTGCCCTCACGGCCACCCTTGCTGAGTGCCTCATTGTCCGATGGGATCACGCAGGGCAAGTGAGTGGGAAGAGCACCACCAGTCCCGTTGCGAGCGCGCGGGCGCGCCGGTAGAGGCGAAGTGCTGCGCAGATCTCGGGCCGTCCATGCCGTACCGCCATGACCTCCCTCGCCAGCGACCTTGTCCACAGATATTTTATCGCTATATCCATGTCTGATCGATTTTTTTATTGCGACGATAATAAGGGCGGTTAGCCGTTCGGTCGGTGTAGCAAGGCTTTGTGTGGCTCGTGTTACGCCAGAGACGTGACGTCCTGCGCCAGGACATGCGTAGGCACTTTCCTTTCTGATATTTTTTGTACATCTTTCTTTGTCGTTGCATCTTGTTCTTATGATGCGACCGGGAGGCTTTATTGTATCATATTCCTATATTGGTCTAGATAATATTGTTTTATTGTTTATAATAAACTTATCTTCTATACAATTGTTATTATGTTCCGCCATTCTTTTGTTCTCTGTCCTTCGTACCAAGTGACCTTTTCTATTCTGTGGTCTCACTAAGTCCTCCCGTTTTATCATGGACCTCCTCATTGTGTCTGTGTTCCTCACGCACGTGACCCATACACGCACGCACAAGCACGCACTTCACACCCGCTCCCTTAAACGCACATCACTAATTCGGAATGAGTAAAGCATCACACACGCACATAACGTTCCCCGCATGCACACAAACAGCCTCCCCCGCATACACACACACACACACACACACACACACACACACACACACACACACACACACACACACACACACACACACACACACACACACACACACACAACACACAAACACACACACAGACTTGCACAGGGCAGAGCTCCCCCTCGCCCGCCAGAGATGCGATAAGCCAACATGGAGTCGTGGTGGACATCGTGGGGTCGAAGACACCTGACGCGGCCTTGTGTCGGCTCGCGCTCAAGGAACTGGAAGGGGTCCAGGCCCTCACGACCCCGCTGGACCCCGAACTGGACCTGGAGATCACGGGGAGGGAGGGAGGGAGGGAGGGAAGGAGGGGCAGTGGGGGTCGGGGGACTGGGGTCAAGGTGTGGGGATGGGGGGGGGTGGAGAGGGTTTGGTGTCGAATGGAGGTATGTGGTGTGGGTGTGGTTGTGGGGTGGAGGGGATGGTGTGGGGTTGAGAGCAGAGTTGACAGTGGGGGGTGAGGGGGGGGGATGGCAGGTGTGGAGCGGAGGAGGAGGTGTTGGGCGAAGGTGGATCATGTGGAGTAGAAGCGACGGTGAGGCAACGGGTGTAGAGAGGGGAGTGGGATGGACGTGAAGGGTTTAAGGGAAAGGTTGAATATCTGAAGCAACGGGAAAATAAAAGGAAGTAGGCGATAAGACTGGCCGGGTGTGATTTAAGAGTCGAGCGAGAGACAGTGTCAGGCGACTTTTGGCTGACCTTAAGAAAGGAGCGAAAGAGGCGAGATGAGGGGGATGCACAGCCGCCGGGGAGGGACCTTTAAGAGGGATTTGGCGATGACGTCAGAGGCTGTGCTTCGGCGATTGAGGGTGGGTATGAAAGACGACCTTGGGGCGCTGCAAACGGGGAACCTTAATCACACTGACAACATAAGACGTTCAGAGCAACCGCTGCTACTCACAACATGGAAAAGGGGTGACCTTAAAACGCTGGACGGCATTCTTGAGGCAACCAATGAGGCAATACACAGAGTCCACGATCAAGTGAAGAACTGAATCAGCAGTAAAAAGAAACCACAGAAGATCAGACGAACAGGTCGTTCGAACAGTTCCTTAAGTGTCTCAAACAGCTGGACAAATAAGAAGAACATATGCTCAGTTGATAAGTTGATCTGTTTAAAAGGACGATTGCCTTGTCACGCAAACAGGTGACTAGGTAAGTAGCTCAGCCGAGCAAGTAGAACGGCAGAGGGGGTCAAGAAGAACAACTAGTCAGAGATTAGGTTGCGAGAACGCCAAGCCAGGAATGAAGGACGGCCCGGCGCGGCAGCAGAAGCGACCTAGTTTAAGCGGATGCACGAAGCTAACAAAGAGAGAACAGCCCAGGAGAGAAGGAAGAGAAAATCGGAGCTCATGTTCCAGACCCATCCAGCCTGCGAAAGAGAACAGGCAATGGAACAAGCAGAACAGCTAACCAGGTAAAAGGAACAGTAGATCAGGTTAGGAGAACGGTTGATCTGTCAAGGCGAACGGCCAACCACGTGGGCGAGCCACTAAGACCAGTTTGGGATAAAGCTGAACGAGTCCAGGCGAACACGTGGCGCTGGGAGAAGGTGAGGCCTGGGTACTGTTCAACAAAAGAGAAAAGGAAAAGTTCGGAGGGTAAGGAGAGGGAGATTGGGGGAGGAAGAGGAGGAGGAGGAAGAGCAGCAGCAGCAGCAGGAGGAGGAGGAGGAGGAGGAGGAGGAGGAGGAGGAGGAGGAGGAGGAGGAGCAGGAGCAGGAGGAAAAGCAGGAGGAGGAGGAGGAGCAGGGGCAGGAGGAGGAGGAAAAGCAGGAGGTGAAAGTGATGAAGAAGAAGAAGGATGAGGATGAGAAGGAGGAGGAGCAGGAGGAGGAGGAAGAAGAGGAGGTGAAGAAGTAGACGAAGGAGGAGGATGAGAAAGAAGAAGAGGAGGAGGAGGAGGAGGAGGAGGAGGAGAAAGAGGTGCGAGCAAGTAGGAAGGATAACTGGTTGGGTGAGGTTGTGAGGAGGGTGAACAGGTTGGAAAGAAAGAGAAGAAGAACAACAACAAGAAAGAGGAGAGAAATGGAGAAAGAAAAAGGAAAAAAAAAGAAAAAAAAAACAAGAATTAGAGAAGAACAAAGAATGGTAATCCCGTGTTCGCACTGAATAAACGGTATTAAACAAAATCAAAGATGATATCACAGGAATTCGCCGAGGGAGTAAACACACACCAAGCGTCAGAGTTTGCGAAAGAGAAGAGAGAACTGAAGGAAGAAGGAAAGAAGAAGGAAGAGAGAACTGAAGGAAGAAGGAAAGAAGAAGGAAGAGAGAATTGATCATCCCCGTTATAAAGACAAAGGTTAATTCACAAACACTTACGAGACTTATGGTTGAACACACGAAACCTGCAACTGTGCAATGATGCACTGATCCTAAGACAATGATTCATCGTTTTATTGTAATACATTTGGATGTAAAAGAGAGACAAGGAGTCTTAGGATACATACAGAAAGAGAGATTGGGTTTAAAAGGAAAAAAAAAATAAAAACACTTGTAGTAAAACACAAAGATATGGCTGACATAAGGGCACATGTAGGTTAGATTATTGATGGAAAAGAAATAGAGGTGAGAGAGAGAGAGAAAGAGAGAAGAGAGAAGAGAGAAGAGAGAGAGAGAGAGAGAGAGAGAGAGAGAGAGAGAGAGAGAGAGAGAGAGAGAGAGAGAGAGAGAGAGAGAGAGAGAGAGAGAGAGAGAGAAAGAGAAAGAGAAAGAGAGAGAGAGAGAGAGAGAAGAGAGAGAGAGAGAGAGAGAGAGAGAGAGAGAGAGAGAGAGAGAGAGAGAGAGAGAGAGAGAGAGAGAGAGAGAGAGAGAGAGAGAGAGAGAAAGTGAGTGAGAGTGAGAGTGAGCGTGAGTAAGACAGACAGACAGACAGACAGGCAAAGAGAATGCAAAATGCTTTTGTGAAATAAGCGGTGATGATTAACATAAAAGCGCCACGCTGAAAAACCCCCAGAGGAAACCGACTGTTAACATCGTAGATCTAAAGGTTAACATAGTCAGAAAAAGACACTTGTTGAAGCATGAATGTTACGTAAGGAGCGACTTCTGTTGGTCTGCATGTGGCAAGTTATACAGTGAGATTGTGTATCTTCGCTCGCAGCAAACAACAAACAGTTTCGCATTTCTTTCATGTGAAGGTGAGGCTTGTCCCTTTTACTTCCATTGTTCAAACGACAGTGCGTTCTAAGATATTGATATTTGTTATTCGCCATGCTTGTGGATCCTGACCTTTGGAAACTGAACAGCATCCCAGATGTCTGATTATTAATGCATCTTATTAGCATTGCACTATACAGGATATGAGAATGACTTTATCAGTTGAGTAAAATACCTGTTGTAAAGCCTGTTATCAG
The DNA here is from genome assembly GCA_017312705.2 of Penaeus japonicus. Taxonomy (NCBI): domain Eukaryota; kingdom Metazoa; phylum Arthropoda; class Malacostraca; order Decapoda; family Penaeidae; genus Penaeus; species Penaeus japonicus. The sequence goes on from BOPN01000131.1 coordinate 675,541, forward strand.
GGAGGGGGGTGGGGAGGGGGAAGGGAGGGGGGCGAGCGGTTAGCGTTTGTGCGTGCAGATCATGCAGAAGGCAAGCGCTCCGACCTGCGTGTGGGAAGTTCAAGTAAGAATGTGTGTATGTTGACCTGCAGGTATATCGGACGACCTGCATGATGCGAGCGGAGCAGGATGGGAGTGGGTGGTGATCCTGCCATCCCGGGCCGGGTCACTCACCCCGGTCCTGCCGACCACCCCCCTCCCGCCCGCCCGGGGGACCTGAGG
>BOPN01000131.1:690801-693301 GCA_017312705.2 Penaeus japonicus
TCGAGGGTCAGTTGACAAATGTCGAGGGTCAGCTGTCGGAGATCGAGGGTCAGCTGTCGCAGGTCGAGGGTCAGTTATCAAATGTCGAGGGTCAGTTGTCGAATTTCGAGGGTCAGTTATCGAACGTCGAGGGTTAGCTGTCGAATGTCGAGGGTTAGCTGTTGCAGGTCGAGGGTCAGTTGTCGAATGTCGAGGGTCAGTTGTCAAATGTCGAGGGTCAGCTGTCGCAGGTCGAGGGTCAGTTGTCGAATGTCGAGGGTCAGTTGTCAAACGTCGAGGGTCAGTTGTCAAAGGTCTAAGATTTATGAATCTCATATGAGGAGTACACCCTGGAAGGATCCTGGAATCATGCTGGATATGTTGAAGAATCACCCTAAACGCACTCTGAAAGAATCTGAGAATCACCCGTAGAAGAAGAAGTCTGGAATCCCCTGGGAAGCAACCTGGAAGCAACCTAAAAACACCCTAGAGTCAACCGAGATACCTTAAAAAAAAATCTTAGAATCTGTAATCAGCCCAAACTCACCCTGGAAGCAACCTGGAGTCAACCGAAAGCCACCTCAGACACACACTGAAATCCTGCACTGCTAGAGGTCCATCAGTGTGTAAGTGATGACACTCAAATCCCCTGGAAAGCAACCTGGAAGCAACCTAAAAACACCCTAGAGTCAACCGAGAGACCCTAAAAATAATCTTAGAATCTGTAATCAGCCCAAACTCACCCTGGAAGCAACCTGGAGTCAACCGAAAGCCACCTCAGACACACACTGAAATCCTGCACTGCTAGAGGTCCATCAGTGTTTAAGGGATGACACTCCCAAAAAATCCCAAAATGGAACCTCCAACTTCACGGTCAGTTCCTACAGGTTCAGTTCCTACAGGTTCTAACTTTGAGAGAACCGAACGGGACACGAATGATATTATATATCTCTTCCATGACGACATAGTTCCAGCTCGTAAATGCCACGACAATAAATAGATAAATGTATGATTTCCCGCGAGTTCCTTGCCTGATTCAGCGCATCCATTTCATGAGGTGCATTATTCGGTAGCTTCAAAATGCCTGTGATCTTGTCCTCCCGCAGGTGAGACGCCAGATAACACCTCAGAAGATGTTCTATCACGAAGTCCGGTCTATACTTTCGAGTCTCATATGGAGAAATTCAATTTCGGAAATGATAATCCGATTCTTACAAAATAGATTCATTTATAGGAGCATAAGAGAGATTCAAGGGTAAGTTTTATAAAATAACGATAACAGCTTCATCTGATTAGGTAGAGAGAGAGGGAGGGAAGGAGCGAGAGAGAGAGAGAGAGAGAGAGAGAGAGAGAGAGAGAGAGAGAGAGAGAGAGAGAGAGAGAGAGAGAGAGAGAGAGAGAGAGAGAGAGAGAGAGAGAGAGAGAGAGAGAGAGAGAGAGAGAGAGAGAGAGAGAGAGAGAGAGAGAGAGAGAGAGAGAGAGAGAGAGAGAGAGAGAGAGAGGGGAGAGATAGATAGATAGATAGATAGAGATACATGTATAGATAGATAGAGATAGATAGATAGAGATAGATAGATAGATAGAGATACATATATAGATAGATAGAGATAGATAGATAGAGATAGATAGATAGATAGATAGATAGAGAGAGAGATTGATTTACATTCTTTCTCGGTTATCGGGATGGCAGAAAAGGCGTTTGCAACCATGCTTCCCCAAAACCATCTGCCGATCTTTCTGAAATGTTCACACGGCACGATGTAAGATTTCTTGCAGAATATTTTTATTCCTGTTATCGATTCACGTTCTTGGGTTCCGACACGGAATATCTCCAAGTCTTTATTTAATATGTGTATTTCGAAAAAGATTCGATATTTTGTCTAAAGTGCAGTTATGATACATGTTTAGATTTTTTTCTCTCTCTTTTAGTACGTATAAGATTAGTAAGTTGAACGTCGACGTGTTTGTTTATAATTCATGACTTCATTTTCGTTCTCGTTCGTTCTCCCTCCCCCCTTCCCCCACCCCCTCCCCCGCCCTCTTCCACATCTAGAACTTTCCCATTGGTCAATATACCACCTACATTTCTTCACTAACTATTCTTCACTCTCCCACCCATTCGAGAAAAAAAAAAAAACTGCAACAGCCATTCCACCGCCTTGCCATACCTTCACGCCAGCTGATTCTGCATCATGAATTTGATCTTTCTCGCCTCGTGATTATATCGAGTGCATTGCCACTAACCCGCAAGTATGTGTGGTCATGTCTAGCGCACTATCATTGTTTTCATTATAAATATCATTATTATCATTATCAATGTTATTGTTAATATTATTACTATAATTGTTATCATTATTATTATTATCATTATAACTATCATTGCTATTATCAGTATTACTATCATTATCATCATTATTACTATTATCATTAATTTTATCACTATCATTATTATCATTATCACTGTTATAATTATCATAACTACCCTTATCACTTTTTTTTATTAACATTATGGTAATTCTTT
>BOPN01000131.1:700801-703301 GCA_017312705.2 Penaeus japonicus
CCCATGTCGAGACGAGGCTGTCACGTGATATGTTCTCACGTCTCTTCAACAGTTCACGTGATCTTCCCGCCAAAAAAGGTGCAGTCAAATGCGTACTTGTGATGATAACACTAATATATACATGCACGTGTACACACACACACACACACACACACACACACAAGTATGTATATATATAAGTATACGTATAGGACGAAAAATAATGTCCATGTAAACTTGTTATTTCCGTCGGAAGATCCCGGTTTCCCGAAGGTTACACCGAAACGTCCTGCGAGGAACACACACGAGGTGAGTCACGAAGGAGGGCATGGAGACAGACTGAGGGTGACGGCTGAAGACATAACTAAGCGTGAATGAGAGAGAGAGAGAGAGACACACCCTACTCGAACTCTCGTCATATGAGTAAGTCCATTGAGCGCTGGATGCAGATGCCGCCGTCAGCCCTGCAGAAGGTTGCATGGCAAGATGACGGAAAAGTGCAGATCTCAGCCTGTCTCTCTCTTTCTCTCTCTCTCTCCTTTAATACATTTATGCATACACACAAAGACACACACACACATCTACAGTATATGTATACACACACACACACAGACACACACACACACACACACACGCATATATATATATATATATATATATATATATATATATATGTATATATATATATATATATATATATATATATATATATATATATATATATATATAAAAACACACACACACACACACACACACACACACACACAACACACACACACACACATTCGCCACCGCTTGCGCAAGCACACACACACACACACATTCGTCACCGCTTGCGCAAGCACACACACACACACACACACACACACACACACACACACACACACACACACACACACACACACACACACACACACACACACACACACACACACACACACACACACACACACATTCTTCACCGCTTGCGCACACACACACACACACACACACACACACACACACACACACACACACACACACACACACACACACACACACACACACACACACACACACACACACACACACACACACACACACACACACACACACACACGAACACACACACACACACACACACACATACATTCGTCACCGCTTGTGCAAGCACACACACACACAAACAAGGGCTTATATAAACAACCAGTCAAGAACAAGGGAGACTGGTAGCATGATGAATAAATGGCATTTGTCAGAGGCAGGGGGGTAGGGGAGGGGTAGGGGAGGGGGTAGGAGAGTGGGTAGGGGAGGGGGAGAGGGGAGTGGGTAGGTGAGGGGGGTAGGGGAGGGGGAGAGGGGAGTGGGTATGTGAGGGGGGTAGGGGAGGGGGTGGAGGAGGGGGTATGGGAGGGGGTAGGGGAGTGGGTAGGGGAGAGGGAGAGGGGGTGGGTAGGGGAGAGGGAGGGGGGGAGAGAAGGAGGATAAGGAGGAGGAGGAGGAGCAGGAGGAGGAGGAGGAGGAAGAGGAGGAGATGAATGATGATGGTGAGGACTAGGAGGAAGAGGAAGAAGAGGACGAGGTGAATAGGAGAAGGAGGAAGAGGAGGAAGAGGAGGAGGTGAAGAGGAAGTCGAGGAGGAAGAGGAGGAGATGAAGAGGAAGGGGAAGAAGGAGAGGAGGGAATGGGGAGGATGAGGAGGAGGAAGATTGGGAAAAATGGAAGAAGAGGAGGAAATTGAAGAAGATAGTAGAGGTAGAGGAGTATGAAGAGGAAGAGATGAAGAGGAGTAGGAAGAAGAAGAGAAAAAGGAAGCGGAGGAGAAGAAGAGGAAGAGGAAGAATAAGAATAAGAGGAGGGAGAAGAGGAAGGGGAGCAGTAGTAACCGGCGAAAAAGGAGGAAGAGGAGGAAGAGGAGGAAGAGGAGGAAGAGGAGAGGGAGGAGGAGGAAGATGACAGACGATGAGGGAAGACGTAGTCACAGAAGAGGAGGAAAAAGATAAAGAAAGGGAAAGAAAAGAAGGAAACAACGAAAATAGGAAGAGCAGTGGTAGAAAATTAAGAAGAAAAAAATGGAACAATATGAAATAACATAGAATAGTGGTAGTAGAAGAAGAGAAAGAAGAAGGAAAAAAAAAAGGTGGAGTGAAAAAAAGAGAAAATAGAGGAAAGGGAAGAAGCAGAAGAAGAAGAAAAAAGAGAGAGAGAGAGAGAGAGAGAGAGAGAGAGAGAGAGAGAGAAAGAGAGAGAGAGAGAGAGAGGGAGAGAGAGAAAGAGAGAGAGAGAAAGAAAGAGAGAGAGAGAGAGAAAGAGAGACAGATTTATGCTACCTCTAATTACCACCGGGGAAACGTTCGAAGAGCAGCGAGCGAACGAGCCTTGAACGCTAATGAGTAAGCGAGGATCACAGGGCGTGAGGGCGTGGGCGCAGATAATTCGATGACTGCGCTCGCCTCTAGGCCACTTCAGAGTCATGAAGAAGCTATGGGAGGGAAATGAACTCGCGGAGGCCAGTGAACCGCGAGAAAGGGCGTGCGGAGTC
>BOPN01000132.1:17500-35000 GCA_017312705.2 Penaeus japonicus
ATGTATATATATATATATATATATATATATATATATATATATATATATATGTATATATATATATATACATACATACATACATACATACGTATATATATATATATATATATATATATATATATATATATATATATATATATATATATATATATATATATATATATATATATATATATATACATATATATATATATATATATATATATATATATATATATATATATATATATATACATATATATACATATATACGTATAAATATATAAATATATATATATATATAAATATATATATATATATAATATATTTATACGTATATATGTATATATATATATATATATATATATATATATATATATATATATATATATATATATATATACATATATACATATATATATATATATATATATATATATATATATATATATATATATATATATATATATATATATATATATATATATATATATATATATATATATATATAATATATTTATACTTATGTATATATATGTATATATATATATATATATATATATATATATGTATATATATACATATATACATATATACATATATACATATATATATATATATATATATATATATATATATATATATATATATATATATATATAGTGTATGTGTGTATGTATGTGTTCGCGCCTATACATGCACATGCACACAAATATCCATATAAAAGATATACGGAAATAGATGCACAAATCCCCCCCCACAGCCCCTCTTCGCCCGACGTGTCCGCCTGAAACTCGAGGCCAGCGTTCGGGAGGCAGGGCGATTCCAAGCGCTGATTCCAGCGGCTCATTTTTCTCTAGACAAACCCGTCCGCCTTCCTCCGGCCCAGATCTGCGATAAACATGATATCCTTTTTCAGGATTCCCTCCTTCGGTGTCTAAGGATGCTACTTTTCATTGTGTTCCATTGTGTTTCATCATGGTTTGGCCCTTATATGGGCGCTTTTACCCACAGCAGGGGCTCTCGTGTACAACGCCTGCAGCTGTGTGTACGGACCGTCGCGTCGTGGGCTCGGGTGTTACAACCTGTGCGGACTGTGATTTGGATGTCGGTCGGTCGTCTGTTGTTTTCTGTGTTGGTGATCTGTGTTCGTTGTTTGAGCTCTCTCTCTTTATCTATCTGTCTGTCTATCTCTGTCTTGTTCTCTATCTCTTTGCCGGTTTGTCTCCTCATTCACTCTCTTCTGTCTTTCTATCTGTTTTTCTCTTTCTGCATGTCTCTCTCTCTGACTTATTGTTTAACCTCTCACTCACTCTCTCTCTCTCTCTCTCTCTCTCTCTCTCTCTCTCTCTCTCTCTCTCTCTCTCTCTCTCTCTCTCTCTCTCTCTCTCTCTCTCGCTCACTTTCCTTAGATGGTGAACGAGGGCGCGTTAGAAGGGCTAGCTTTCAGGGATATCGTCCCCACCCCCGTGGCTTCTTCTACTGATTGTCTTCAAGAGAAACGGAACTGAAGCCTTTTCGTATTCGTTGCGACAAACGGTAAAATCTCTTCGTCGTCTTTTCCTTTGATGTCTCGTTTGCGTTTATTTTCCTTTATCTCTCTCTCTCTCTCTCTCTCTCTCAGGTTAATGCGTTTTGGCCATATTGAGGGTTTATTTTGATCACCTGCGAGTCGCGGGGTTGTCGAGCGCCACCCAGGCACCCATGGCTGGATCAGCTGACTGGACCCTGAAGGCCTTCGCTGATTGGTCGATCCCCGTGCATAGTGACACACCCCCGCTTCCTATTGGCTGGGGGCCGAGAGCAGCACGTGATCACTTGATGTTCTTCGTAGTTGTGAGGTAGAGCACCTAGCTAAGGCGCCCACCCCGCTGCCGGGCGCGTGAGGGTGGCGTCTTGGCTTTTCTGCGTCTGGATGGAGTTGGAGTTGGGGTTCGCTTGGTCATGATTGGTATTTTTGTCCCTTCGTTCTGTTCTTCGGGCTTTCGGGTCGGTGGGTAGGATCTGTTGGATATATAGGTAACCATACCTGATTCTTCTCCCCTTCAGCTTCCCTTACCCATACCCTTCCCTCTGTATATTTTAATCATTCTTTCCTACGTCTCCTCCCTCCTCTTCATCCTCCCATTCTTTCCCTCCCTCCCTCTTTTTTATCCTCCCCTTATTCCCTCCATCTCCTTCCATAACCCCAAAACACCTCCCTCCCCCTCCCTTCCCTCTCCCCCATCTCACCCCCTCCCCTCCCTCTCCCCCATCTTACCCCCTCCCATCCCTCCCCTCCTGCATCACCGGCGCTGTACGACAGTTTGGGCCCGAGTGCCACGCGAGGGGGAAATTTCTCTCGGGTTTTACGACAGTCGTCCAGTTCGCTAAGAAACCTAGCGTGGACTAGACGTGCTCCTACACCGCAGCTTTGTGCGCGTGTTTATATTTTTCCCCAATAAGGCTTATCTTATGACCACGTTCGTTGTGGTTTGTGCTCTTACTTCGAAGACACTTATATTACCTAGTAAGTGTGCCCTTAATCCCGCAGGAAGGATCTAGAGAAGTGTTATCAGTGAAAGAAAAGTCAGTTCGAAGTATGGATGGAGATAGTCGTGCACATTAGATTATTTATGTCTGTTCAACGAGTATGGATATAAATGTTCTTTGTGATGTTCATAATTTAAGACAAAATTAACAGATAGAGGAACTTCATTGTGAATGATGATTATGATGTGTTAGGGCGAAACACGCGTTTTCAAAGATAGCACTTGGTTATGACACCTACCTGTCAAGCTGATGTTTTACGTCAGAAAGTATATCACAGGTAACCAAAGAAGGCATTTGTTTGTTTGTGGTTCAGAAATTAAGAAAATGAAGTGTTTTTTTAGAGTGTTGGATGAACGGCGTGAGACATTGTCGTGGTGGGGTTCGGCTTAGGCCTATGCGTTGCGGCCGACTAGGAGTTGAGAGACGCTTCGAAATCGCCGTGTGTGTGTATGAGTGTATATTAATGTGTGTATATAGATAAAATACATAGATGTAAACTTATGTGTGTGTATGTATATATATATATATATATATATATATATATATATATATATATATATATATATATATATATATACGTGTGTGTGTGTGCGCGCGCGTATGTGTGTATGTATAAATATTGTTTATATATATATGTATATATGTATATATATATATATATACATACATATATATATATATATATATATATACATATATATATATATATATATATATATATATATATATATATATATATATATATATATATATATATACATACATATATATATATATATATATATATATATATATATATATATATACATATATATACATACATTCATATATTAAGCAAATATACACACCAAGGCCTTGGTATATGATATGGTTGATGCTAACTCCACGCAGCATGTATAGCGATCTATGGAAACCTTGACAGATCATTTTAAACCCTGACATTAATGTAATTGCGGCGATGTGTGGTATGACGGGACTCTTGTCTTGACCCATGAAATCGGTAGGAAATTTACATCTGACCTGACCTTACTACTTACCCCTCCCCCCACTACCCGTCTCTTCCCACGTCCTCATAGTAGGCTTTCGTCTCCCCCCCCTTCCCTTTCCCATCCCCCCCTCCCCTTCCCCCTCTCCCTCCTTCCACGCCATTCCTCTCCCATACATACCCGCATGCCCGACGGCCTTTCACTTCATTCACCTCACTGTGCGGTGTCCCTGCCCGGCCTCCCTCACTGAGAGGCTGTAGTGTGTGTGTAGATGAGAGGGGGAGAGAGAGAGAGAGAGAGAAGGGAGACTAGGTGAGTTCGAAAGAGAGAAAAGGCGGGGGAAGGATAAGAAAGACTAGGTGAGTTGGAAAGAGAGGAGGGGGGGGGGGAAGACTAGATGAGTTGGAGAGAGAGGAGGGGGGGGGAGGAGAAAGACTAGGTGAGTTGGAAAGAGAGAGAAAGAGAACCAGTTAATGTGATGAATGTTGACGTTCGGAGACGGAAGGACACCGGTATCGACTTTAACATATGAACGACCGTCAGGGAATAGTGTAACAGCTGTTGTACACAGGGCACATATACCGTCGTATATATATATACGTATATACAGTTATATTCTCTCTCTTTCTCTCTCACTCTCTCAATCTTTTTTTCCGAGTCCAGCATACGTCGGCGTAAAGTACAGCAAACTACATCGATAGATAAATAGATAGACAAAGGGCAGACCGATATGATATCCCAAATTTTATTGTGTTTTCTAACGGAGAATGAATGTCAATACGATGCAAGTCTTCTTACCACAAACACGTACGCAGCAGCACAGAAGACCGGACGTGAAACGTATCCGGGGGTGTTTCGATCTTGAGAGAGAGAGAGAGAGAGAGAGAGAGAGAGAGAGAGAGAGAGAGAGAGAGAGAGAGAGAGAGAGAGAGAGAGAGAGAAGTGGGGAGGGCAGAATGTAAATTAAAATACTATAATGATTTTCAAAAGGCGAGTAGAGTGGTGTCTACGTATTATCTCTTCCTCCTCCTTCTTCTTCCATTCCTCCTCTTCTTACTCCTCCTCCTCTTCTTTCTCCTTCTCCTCCTCCTTCTTCCAATCCTCCCCTTCCTTCTTCTCCTCCTCCTCCCTTTTACCAAATTCTACTAGTTGCTGGGTGGAAAGTTTACGGGCTGTCACCCTCTCCCCCTCCCCCTTCCTCCTCCTCCGTCCCCCTCCACTCCACCAGGAAAGCGATGTGTGGAGAGGGAGGGGGAGGGGGAAGGGGAAGGGGAAGGGGAAGAGGAGGGTGATTGATAGAGGCGTAGGGTAATCTCCTTTACGAGTTTCGAAATAGCATTTAAAGGGCCGTGGAGACAGGCGCAGATGGGCCACTACGCGATGCCAGAAATAGTGCCTGCGGTGCCGTGCCGTGCCTGCTCGCTCGCTCGCCCGCCTGCTTGTCTCCCGGCCAGGGGATCTGCTCGAACTGCTTCTTCGTCCCTGCTCTTTCTGATTCTTCCTCCTCCTCTTATTATTATTGAGTTTCCTCTTCTTATTCTTCTTCTTCTCCTTTTCTCCTCCTCCTCTCCGTTATCATCATCGCCATCATTGTCATCGTCGTCAGTTCCACTTAATTTATTCAGCCAATATCCCTACGCCTGTGTTGTTATAGTTATTATTATTGTTATTGTTGTTATTATTATTGGTATCATTACTATTATTACTAATATTATTATCATTATTATTATTATTATTATTATTATTATTATTATTATTATTATTATTATCATCATCATCATTTTCATCATAATGTTAGAATAGAATGGTAAGTATATAGATTAGGTGGTTGTAGGTTAGGTTAGTGTAGTTCTGATGACAATTTCTGCTAGTTGATAAATTCGAGTTATAAAAAAAGTGTATGATTCATAATTCGTAAAGTTTTTTTTTATGTTATCGCGGAAGAAAGGTCATTATTGTTGCAGTTGAGGAAGAGAGAGAAAAAAATATATACATTTATTTTGTGAATGATTTCTATGTTTGATTTGTATTTTTTGAGGGCGTGTCCTATGACAATCAAATTACAGGAAGGGGAAAAGAAGGAAAAAATAACAAAATCCTTGCTTGTTCCTTCCGGTTTGCTTGCATCGGCCGCCTTGAGGTTGGAGGAAATGCGATACTTTGGTCATTGTGCATTATGCAACAGGTAGCCGGGGGGAGAGAGGGAGAGGGAGAGGGAGGGAGAGAGAGAGAGAGGGAGAGAGAGAGAGAGAGAGAGAGAGAGAGAGAGAGAGAGAGAGAGAGAGAGAGAGAGAGAGAGAGAGAGAGAGGGGGAGAGAGAGAGAGAGAGAGAGAGAGAGTGAGGAAGGGAGTTCTTAGAGTGAAAGGAAGGAGGGAGAGAGAGAAATAAAGAGGGAAGCGGGAGAGAGATAGAGATGAGGAATGAGGGAGAGGGAAGGAAAGTGAAAAGTAAAAGAGATATAGCTAATGGAACAAAAGTAAAGAAAAAAAAAAGAAATGCAATAAAATGGAGACAGAGAATGTGTGGGAGGGGGGAAGGTGAAGGGAGGTAGATGGGGAGGGGGGCTTGCGAGAGGAGACTCCCCCTCCCTCCCACTCCCCTCCCCTTACCCCAACCCCTTCCAGCGAGGTAAAATTGCGACCTTCATAACACCATGAGGCTGGGTGGTCGGGGTCTTCTCCCCCCTCCCCCTCTATTTTCTCTCTCCACTGACGAGTTTGCAATGTCGTGTTGGTGGTTCTCTCTCTCTCTCTCTCTCTCTCTCTCTCTCTCTCTCTCTCTCTCTCTCTCTCTCTCTCTCTCTCTCTCTCTCTCTCTCTCTCTCTCTCTCTCTCCCTCTCTCTCTCCCTCTCTCTCTCTCTCTCTCTCTCCCTCTCTCTCTCCCTCTCTCTCCCTCTCTCTCTCTCTCTCTCTCTCTCTCTCCCCCCCCCTCTCTCTCTCTTCTCTCTCTCTCTCTCTCTCTCTCTCTCTCTCTCTCTCTCTCTCTCTCTCTCTCTCTCTCTCTCTCTCTCTCTCTCTCTCTCTCTCTCTCTAGTTATTTATTTCTCTTTCGCTCTCGTTCTCTCTCTATATATATATCTATCTATATCTCTCTTTCTCTATCCCTCTCCCTCTCCCTCTCCCTCTCCCTCTCAATTCCCACCTCATTACCCCTGTTCATTCCACTCCCCACCCCCTCCCTTCACCCCACTCAACCCCCCCCCCCCACTCCCCCACGTCGTCCATCCCATTGCAACACAAAACCGGAAGGACGCGTGAAAGAGAGGAAGGAAGGAAGGAAGGAAGGCCGGAAGACGAAGAGAAAACGAGGAAGAACAGAGGGGGGGGGGGGTGAGAGGGAAAGAGAGGGGGTGGGGGTGGAAAGGTCGCTCGTTCGCTCGCTCCCGATTCGCCGCACCACTGTCATTAGCGGTGATGCAATTGCCGCAATATTGCAAGAAGACGACGGGGATGTTGAGTGGCGTGGAGTTTCAACCACCACGGTCAAGGAGCGGAGGGGGAGGGGGGGGGCATGGATGAGGAAGAAGGGAGAGGAAGTGAGAGAATGAGATGAAAGGAGAGATAGAGAGAGTGAGAGGTTGGGAGAGGAAAGGAGAGATTGAGAGGGGGGGGGAGGGGAGATGCCATAACATCACAGCAAAACCTCCCTCGGGGGCAAAGAACCCTTGGTCGGAGCCAAGGAATCTCACCATACCAATTAATCCCCGGAACTTATCGGCATAGGTCCGAGCGCTCGATAATGACGTCATGAGCTGAATAAGAATGATCTAGAGAGAGGGAGAGAGATACGATTCTCTCTCTCACTCACTCACTCACTCACTCTCATTCATTCATTTATTCTTATTATGTATGTGTGTGTGTGTGTGTGTGTGTGCGTGTGCGCGTGCGCGCATGTGTGTATCCGTTAGTGTCCGTGTCAATCTCCCCCGCTAATCAAGTGTCCTTATCTCCCCCCCGTGATAGGAGATCGAATGAGCGAGAAGTTATTAAAAGGTGGACAAGTTGCGAGTGACGAGTCATTCCAGCTGTTGTCAGGAGCTCGGTCGGTCGCGGCGCTTGACTTTGCTCTGTCAGGAGGTGGTAGGCGATCTTGGTCCTTATAGGGGGTGGCTGCAAGAGGGTTTATTGGTCGGCTGTGTTTGGTTGTGCTGGTAGTGGGGATTTTTTGTTTTTGTCTTGTCGTGATTGTTTGTTTGTATGCGTTATTTTTTGTAATGGTTTTTAATTTTTTGTTTATTTGTTATCAGTTTTTGTAGATTTATTCTTACGATTATCATTTATTTTTGTATTATATTTTGTTATTATATGTAGTTTTTTGTTTGTTTTTTATTAAGCGAATTTGTAAGTGACTTTCTTTAAACGCGCATTTCGTGAACATTTCATGTTGGCGGATAGGCTACAGGTGGTATGTGGGCGTGTGGTAACAGGTGGTATGTAGGCGTGAGAACCACATAGACGAGATGTGTTTATGTTGATTGATGTATTATCGATGGCTATATTTTGCATTTATTTGAATTAGCTAAAAAAATATATATATACTTTTTTTGTTGGATTTTACTTTTATTTTTAATGTGGATAGATTTATACTGTCAGAAGGTTTTTATATATATATATTTTTGAAAGAATGTAGATAATTATCAATTAAATGATGATATTGTTTAGCAAACATATGTAGGATTTACAAAAAAAACAGGAGTTTTAAGTGATTTATTTTAAGTAATTTATATTAAGTAACATCTAGCCTCCGTATTTTAACTTTTTTCGTTTAATAACTTCAGTAGATGTTCTTTAGTGTGAAGTTCAGTGTGAAACGTCGCGGGGTTATTAGTATGGGTGTAGGAGTTGTTAGTATTATAATTGTTGTTGTGATTATTATTGTCATTATTATTGTTATTATTATTGTTGTTGTTGTTGTTATTATTCTATTATTCTATTATTAATACTGTCATCACTATTAGAATTACAATCATTACCATTACTATTATTACTATTACTATTGCTATTACTACTACTACTACTACTGGCATTGCTACTACTATTACAATTACTGTTACTATTACGACTACTATTTCTGCCACTGACGGCCGCTCTCCTCCTGTCTCCGCAGGGCCTGATGACAACCTTGATGATGCCTAGCGACTACGGCGTGGAGATGTACCTCGGCTCCTCCCCCGTCCTCACCTCGGGCTACTTGGGCCAGCCCTTCATCCACGACTACTCCAGACTACCCTTACAAGCCGCGTCCCCCCCATGCCAGCCCAGCCCCCTGCAAGCCAGCCCCCTCCACACCTTCTGGGGCCACAACGCTAACACCAGCAACTGCAGTAATATCAATAGCTTCAACAATAATAACATTGGTTCTTCCTCCTCTTCCTCTTCCTCTTCCAACCACAACTACAACAACCACAACAACAACAGTCACTTCTCCAGCGGTTTCAGAAGCTCGCTCGACGGAGGACCTCTTTCCTCTTCCTGCTCTTCGGAATACAACCAGGGACTCTTCACCAGAAGCACCTTCCGGTGAGTTGGCATTCTTGGTTGTTCGGTTGTCTTGGCTGTTGATTGGTTTGTTTGGTTATTCATTTCAGGGGGTTGGTTAAGGTAGCGGGGTTGTATTTTGCCTTGATGGTTTTTAAAAGGGGGGGGGGGGGGTAGGGGCAGGATTCGTCGTGTTCAGTTGTCGTGATATCCAGTCTTAGTGATCATTAACATTTAAAATAACACGAGAACCAAAGACATAAACACACACACACACACACACACACACACACACACACACACACACACACACACACACACACACACACACACACACACACACACACACACACACACACACACACACACACACACACCAAAACACCACCACCAACAAAGAAAAGACCTCAAAGGATCTCAGCAAACCCGACTAACGAAGCGAATCTTTCTTTGCTCCGAAGCAGGAGGGCGAGCAGCCGGCGATCCCCCCCGAAGAAGCTGGTTGAGCCGCCCACGCTCTCCCTGCAGCCCATCAAGTCTTGCCTCGTCGCGCGACAGGAGGACGAGTATGAGGTGAGTCTCGCGTCGTGTGTGTGTGTGTGTGTGTGTGTGTGTGTGTGTGTGTGTGTGTGTGTGTGTGTGTGTGTGTGTGTGTGTAGAGAGAGAGAGAGAGAGAGAGAGAGAGAGAGAGAGAGAGAGAGAGAGAGAGAGAGAGAGAGAGAGAAAAAGAGAGAAAGAAAGAAAGAGAGAGAGAGAGAGAGAGAGAGAGAGAGAGAGAGAGAGAGAGAGAGAGAGAGAGAGAGAGAGAGAGAGAGAGAGAGAGAGAGAGAGAAACAGAAAGAAAACCTAGCCATTCCATCCCATTCCCACCCCTTCCCACCCCTTCGCGAAACCGCCCCCTCTCCCCCAACAGAAGAGCCTCACTAACGCCGCCTCGTTCTCCCTTCTCTCCCCGCCACAGGAGGGCGCCATCTCGCCGACCCGGTTAAAAAAGAAAGTGGTTTTCGCCGACGACCAAGGGCGTCCCCTCACAGAAGTCCGCCTCCTCACAGAACGCTCAGATTGTCCTCCCAGATGGACCGCGGACTTCCTTGAACAGGTAAGGTCGGGTGGAGGGGTTCTGTGAGACTGGAGGGTTGTCTTTTGTCTTTTCGTTCTTGTTTTGCTCTTCTTTTCGTCTCCTTCCTCTACTTCTTTCTTTCTTTTTCTTCTCCCTTTTCTCAGTTTTCGTTTTCGTCCTTTTCTTCTTTATTCTTTTCTTCTTTTTTTAGATGATTTTGTTCCTTTTTTTCCTTTCGGTTCTTTTCGTTCATTTTTTCCTCCTTCGCCGCTTTCACGTCCCTAACTTCACCATCTATTTATCAGTTGATCCATCTCTCTATCGATCTACTTCTCCATCTATTTATCAGTTGATCCATCTCTCTATCGATCTACTTCTCCATCTATTTATCAGTTGATCCATCTCTCTATCGATCTACTTCTCCATCTATTTATCAGTTGATCCATCTCTCTATCGACCTCCTTCTCCATCTCTTTAATCCCAACGCCAGTCAATCTTCAGATCCCATTCGACACAATGCAACAACCAACCAACCAAAACACCACGACTCCCTCTAACTCCTCCTCCTTCTTCTCCCCCTCCTTCAGGTGACGGGCGGTGCCAAGGCGGAGGCGCTGTCGGACCAGTGGGAGCTCGCCTTCCGCCAGCCCGCCTCGGACTACCTGGGGATGAAGGCTCGGTTAGAGAGCAACAACGTGTCCCTCGAAAATGTTTTGGTGAAGGAGTCCGAGGCTCGAGTCACAGGCACGGTGAAGGTGAGTCTCTTCGGCTCTTTGCTACTGGATGCTTTCTCAGGTTTTTTTTTTTTTTTTTTTTTTTTTTTATAGACACATTGCGCTGTTTACCTTGGAAGGGATAGACCTCTTGTTATTATAGTTGTTATAGTTATTTTCATACTTTTTTTTCCTCCTCCTCGCCAGTATCGTTATATAATCATTGTCTTTTCATCTTCTCTTCCCCGCAGGTCCGGAACCTGTCGTACCACAAGCAGGTCAAGATCCGCTACACGACCAGCAACTGGCTAGCGCACGACGACGTGTACGCGGACTTCGTGCCCTCCGCCGCGACGGCCACGGGCGCCTCCTACGACATATACGACACCTTCACCTTCGCGCTGCCCCTCCCGTCGTCCAACCAAGCCGACAAGCTGGAGTTCTGCGTGTGCTACATCTGCAACGAAACCGAGTACTGGGACAACAACAACAACCAGAATTACGTGCTAGTCTCCTTCCGGCCCAAGGGCGCCAAGCAGCAGGACAGCAAGCCCCGCGATGCCTACCACGTGAACATGGACTCGTGGAGCGAATTCGCGTCCTGGAACCACCTCAGCCTGGACGACTCGCCCTACTGGTGAAGGGCGGCCGAAGGGGACGCCGCCGCCGCCGCCGGAGGGAAGAGCAGAAGATGAGGAAGCAGCGGAGGGAGGGAAGGAGAGTGAGAGAGAAAGAGAGACAGAGGAACTATGGATAGGAGGAGGGAGATGAGGATAGGAGGAGGAGACAAAGACGGGGTGAAGGGGAAATCGTCAATATAATGTGTGGATGTATAGATAAGACTAATTGTAGAGGTAGAGAGAGAGACACAGAGAGACAGACAGACAGATAGAGAGAGAGAAAAAAGCAAGTGAAATAGAGAGAGAGAGAGATGTTTTTGTGTCTTCAAAATAGGCCTGGAAGCGATAGTGGGAACCGGCCTAGTCGACCAAGAAACGAACATTGGACGGAGCAGCTTGATTCTTGTCTTCGGCCTCTGGTGGTGCTAATTCATGTGTGTGTGTATGTAGTCCTGTCGGTGTGTGTGCATAGAAGAATGGAAACAAATATGTTCTATATTATATATACATAAATGCATACACATATATCTATTTTAGTCCAGTGGGAGAAGAAGTGGAGGAGGAAAAAATAGGAAAATAATTGAAAGAAAATAATTATGACTGAGAGATGTTATGATTCTGTGTATATATATATATATTTTCATATGTGATAATTACTGTCAAGTGCCTTTTATTGTAAAGGTCTCGTCAGACAAATTGGAAAACGGAACAAAGAAAAAAAAACTCGTTATTGGAAGCTTTTCTAAAGATATAAGAAAATAAAATTAAAAGGAAAGGGGGAAAAAGGGGGAATTTATTTTCCTGGAAAATCTCAGTGCTGTGGAGTATGAATTATATATTTTTCCTCCCTCCCCCCTTCCCCCCTCGCCACGTCGACCCCCCCCCCCCTCCCCCTCCCCCCGAGAAGCGTTTGAAGCATGATTTTCAGTGTTGTGAAAATTATGAAGGAAAAAACATGGAAAACGGAAGCTCTTTGATTCCACTTTTACCCCCATCCCCCACTGTCCTCGACCCCCCTCCCCCCTCCATTCCCTGCTCTCTCTAATACCAAAACTGGTGTCCTCATTATTGTTACCAAGTCAGCGTGGGACCACCAATGGTATACGAGGGGGAGGGATAGCACTATCAGCACCCCTCCCCCCTCTACCAAAGTCCCCTACCCTCCTTTCGTTATTTCTAACACCTCTTCCTATCCTCCTCCTCCTATCCTCCTCTTCCTCTTACTCCTCCTTTCGTCCTTTCTCCCCTCCCCCTAAAACGGAAGTGGAAATGATCTTGATAAAGAAGGAGAGAGAGAGAAAGAAAACAGGAAAGACTGAAAAATATATATTTATATTTATATTAAGGGACGGAGAGACAGAAAGAGGAAGAGCGTGAGATAAAAAATAGTGAAAGAGATAGAAAAGAGAGAAAGAAGAATATCTCCAAAGCGAAAAGAGGAGGAGCGAGAGAGAGATGGAAAAGACAAGAAGAAGAAGCAGACAAGAAGCAACAAAAAAGAGAAGAAAGAACAAGAGAGAGAGAGAAGTAGGGACGCGAAGAGCAAGTCCCCCCCACCTCCCCATCACCCCCCACCACCCCTGCGGAGCCAATATTTTTTAGAAATAATAAAAAAAATGATAGTATGCTGGTGGGACGGAAGCCATGTTGTAGGTGAGTCTCATAACCTATTGTGATGTTTTTTTGTAAATAAACCTTTAAATATTGTCATCTGTGTTCTTTTTTTTATACTGGCATTCCTCTCATGGCCTGGCCTCTACCCCCCCCCCATATACATATAAGTCTTCCTTTGCTTTGTTTTCTGTTTCTCTTTGCTTTCTTTCTTTTTTTCTTTTTCTTTGTCTCTTCATCTTTCTCTATCTTCTCCATCTCTCTCTCTCTCTCTCTCTCTCTCTCTCTCTCTCTCTCTCTCTCTCTCTCTCTCTCTCTCTCTCTCTCTCTTTCATTCTCTCTCTCTTTCATTCTCTCTCTCTCTTTCATTCTCTCTCTCTCTTTCATTCTCTCTCTCTTTCATTCTCTCTCTCTTTCATTCTCTCTCTCTCTTTCATTCTCTCTCTCTTTCATTCTCTCTCTTTCCTTCTTTCTTTCTTCTTTCGTTCCTTCCCTGATCTGATTCTGTCAATATTCCTTCTTCATTCAGTTAATCGCAAAGTGGACTTAAAACAGACTCATCCACCTGTGAGGATAAGATGCATCCACTTATCCACTTCCCCAACGTGGTTATTCACACGACTAATATGTCCTGTTAATCTGATCCACCTGCCGATCCACTTAACAGCGCATGATGAAGTAACAACTGGTAACCTTATCAGTGCATTCATATACACAGCCCATGTTCAGAAGTTCATCCATTCATTGGGGGCATTTGTTCATATGTCTACACGAACATCTGTCTCTGCTCTCACTTGTCCATCCACCTGTACCCACATATCCACTCACTGAACAATATGTGAGGAACAACACATGCATCCCTCCACATCTTCCATCCACATGGTTTATTTACCTATCTATTCAACCATCCATCCACATGGCATCGTTGTTCATCATCAACCCAACCACCCATCCAGACTCTATCCACCTATCCACTTATCCATCCACCCATTCTCTCACGAAACCACCCATCCTTCCACCTATCATCCACATCACCCATCCTCTCCCTAACCCGCCCATCACTCATCCACATATCCACCGAGCATCCACAGC
Organism: Penaeus japonicus; assembly: GCA_017312705.2. Lineage (NCBI taxonomy): Eukaryota > Metazoa > Arthropoda > Malacostraca > Decapoda > Penaeidae > Penaeus > Penaeus japonicus. The sequence continues at coordinate 31,573 of BOPN01000132.1, forward strand.
CTCCACACGTCACAACAGCTGTCCTTGCGTGTCTGCTTGGTGAGCTTCTAACACCTAGCTGAGAGAACTACTAGTTAGCACAGAACACTTGTGACAACGAACGAGAAGTGTCAGAATGTAAAGGAAAGTGGAAGAGATAGATGCTGATGACTTTTATTGAAATTCAGTTGATGATGCATTTTTGATAAAGAAGATGACCGTAGATTCATTCTTATTATTTGCATGTATATAGATATAGATATTTTTGTGCATATATGTATATAATATATATATATATATATATATATATATATATATATATATATATATATATATATATATATATACATATATATATATACATATATATATATATAATAGATAAATAAATATATATATATTGTTATTTTAAAAAGATACTTGAAACGATAATATGTTATTGAATAATTATCGTTTCACCACAAAGGGAAACAGATGAACAAAGAATTTATTTCTTTACGACTGATAAAAAAAACTGGGCGTTATTACTATTATTATTTTATTGTTGACGAGACGGACACGGCATCAGTTAAGAATGATGGGAATTGGGATTCGATCGAAATGAGCAGTGGGCGGTTCCGCTTCAGTGAGAAAGGTGGGCGTCTTTTGGACAAGGCGGTCATAGGCATTACTGAAAATGAGGGTGTATTCTGATTTCCCTCTTTCATATTTCGCTTTCTTTTGATTTCTATTTCTCTCTTTCTCATTTTATCTCTCTCTCTCTCTCTCTCTCTCTCTCTCTCTCTCTCTCTCTCTCTCTCTCTCTCTCTCTCTCTCTCTCTCTCTCTATCTATCTCCTTCTTTCTCTCATATTTTCTCTTTCATCTGTCTCGACACTTCTTTTCCTTCTCCCTCCCTCCCTCTCTCCCACCCTCTCCCTCCCTTCTTTCCTCCCTCACTCCGTCCCTCCCTCTCCCTCCCTCTCTCCTTCCCCCTCCTTCCCTCTGTCCCTCTTCCTCTGTTCATCTTCTCGCGCCATCTTCGTGTGACCTTTCGTTCGAGATTCTGACGTGTTGGAGGTCACTCGGGCGAAGACTTTTAAGAAGATTTGATTGTGGACGAGTAGGGAACCTCCGTTGCTGCCCTTGTTGCATGCAATGGTGCGTGTGTTCGGCTGGTGCAGATGCGGATTCGCTCTTTTCTCTCCTCCTCTCTCTCTCTCTCTTTCTCTTTCTCTCTCTCTCTCTCCTCCCCTCCCCCTCTTCCTTTCCCTCCCCCTCCCCTTCCCTCCCCCCTCTCCCTCCCCCTCCCCGCCGTCGCTCTTCCCCGACCCCTTCTTCTCCTTGCGTGTCCTCGTCCGTCCAGACGAAATCATCAGCTCTCGTTGTCTCGCCTCTCCACTTGTTCTTGTTCTTTTTCTTCTTCTTCTTCTTTGATGCTGTGATATTGTTCTTTCTTTTTTTTCTCTCTTTTTTCTTCTATGTTTTCTTCTTAACTTTATGATCATCACATTTTCTTGATATTATTGATATTTTCTTCTCTCATTTTCTTTTCCTTCTTTTTCTTGTTCTCCTCCTCCTCCTCCTGTTCTTTCCTTCTTCTTTCTCATTCTTTCTTCTCCCTGCCTCCCCCCTTCTTAATTTTCTTTCTTTCTTCATTTTCTTTTTCCTTCTTGTTATTCCTATCGTCACATTCGTAAACAGGGCTTGGTAGAGGAAGGGGGGAAGGAGGAGGAGAAAGGGGAGGGGGAGGGGGAGGGGGTAGTTGTGTGGGGGGGGTGTCCTTCGTGTGTGCCGACGACCTCAATCACCACCATGAAGGTCTTAAGGGTGGTGGTTGGGGGAGGGGGGAAGGGTGCGTGAAGGAGAAGGGAAGGAGTGAAAGATAGAGGGAGGTAGGGAGGGGGAGGGAAAGAGGGGAAGGGAGGGAGAGGGAGGGAGAGACTACGAGAGGAGAGGGGGGTTTGAGGGTTGGTGGGAAGCGTCCGAGTGCCAACGGTTTGAAAGCGATGCAGTAGCCGTCGCAGCCGGGTCAGTTTTGTTTGTTTGTTTATTTGCTTTGTCTCTGCTTGTTTTTTTTTTTTTTTTTTTTTTTTTGTGTTTTTTCTTTCTTTTTTTTTTTTTTTTGTTTGATGATGAGGTGAGCTTGTGTGAGGCCGTGTGTCCGGATGCATTCTCTTTCATGTATGGATATATTTGTTTTATTTCTTCAAGCTTAAACGAAGATTGAGTCAGCTCGATGAATACATGCACGTTGATGTGACCAATTGGCACGAACTCTCAATAACCGAAAATATTTAAAAAAAAAACATCGTTCAAAGAAAACGAAACGATACGGAATAACGATAACCAGCCTGAACCAACGAAGAAGAAGAAAAAAAAACATAAAGACGATTTCATACAAAATTCCAACCAAATAGAATCTTCCCTTTTTTCACAATTAGCTTATCAGGAACGGCGACACAAAGATTCTAACCAAGGAACCAAATGGGCGTGGAGAAAACGCCCTTTGGTTCACCGGAAGTAGAAGGGAGATCTCGCGACGTCTTAAGATTAAAACGGAAACTCAAAGATGACAAAAATAACCCGTTAGTTTGTTTGTTTGTCTTTGTTTTTTACTTCTGTTTTTTATTTTTATTTTTAATTATTATTATTTTTTTTTCGTTGGTCGAGGATGGGACATTAAGGTGTCTTAGTGGATGGGGGTTGTGATGTAATTGTTATTTCATTGTTTGTTTGTTTTTTGTTTTTTGTTGTTATTAATGTGAGTGCTGATATGAATGTGATTGTTATTATTATGGTTGTTGGTAGTAGTAGTAGGAGTAATAGTTGTAGTAGTAGTAGTAGAAAAAATTATTATCATAGTTATTGTTATTGTCATTGTTGTCATTATTACTATTATTTCTATCATTCTATTGCTATTACGCAATGTGTTTGTGTGCTTTCCAATGTGTGTGTGTGTTTGTGTTAGTGCGTGTTTGTGTGTGTGTGTGTGTGTGTGTGTGTGTGTGTGTGTGTGTGTGTGTGTGTGTGTGTGTGTGTGTGTAAATGCGCACGTGCGTATGTGCACAATGTATATCAGAATTGTCCAACATCTAATCATCATAAAAAGACCATAGATGCGCGCAAAGCAAAATAACCTCAATATACTAAGTAAGGGAATCCGCTCCAAATCTAACCTTTGAAAAGAAAAGAAAAGAAAAAGAAAAACGATCAGCAACATCTAATAAAGTTTCAGTAGAGAATTAAAAGAGATTTGCAGATCCCAAAACATCAACTGACTTTACCACTTGTTTATGGCGGCAACTGTGTTTATTGTCGTCCACAGCATGCGTTTTGAGAGGAGCCAGATATTACATTTTCATTTTCGAAGTCTCTCTCTCTTTCTCTTTCTCTCTCTCTCTCTTTATCTCTTTCTCTCTCATTTTTGTTCTCTCTCTCTCTCTCTCTCTCTCTCTCTCTCTCTCTCTC
>BOPN01000132.1:52500-70000 GCA_017312705.2 Penaeus japonicus
GCTAATAATATCAATATAATTATTATCCAAATTACTATTGTTATCAATATTGTTACTGTTCATATGATTATCGTTATTGCTATTATTGTTCCTATGATTATTGCTGTTTCGTTTTGTTCTTTGGCTTCAACACTTTTTAATTCCTTCCCCGTGATTTTTTCATTCGACTTCCCTCTCATTCCCTGTCTTCTGCAAATGATTCATTTTCTCTCCTTACCTTTGACGACCCCTCCCCCCATAACCTCCCCCACCACTACCACGGCTACCCCTCCCCCTCTTCCAACCTTCTCACCACCCTCCCCCTCCCTCTCCCCCTCCCTCACCACACCCCTCCCCCTTTTCCAATCTTACCCCCTCCCCTCCCTCCCCCTCCCTCACCACACCCCTCCCTCCCCCTCCCTCACCACACCCCTCCCCCTTTTCCGATCTTACCCCCCTCCCTCCCTCCCTCCCTCCCTCCCTCCCTCCTCACTCCGCGTCCCCAACAAACTCTCTTTGGGAAAGGGACACCTGTTGACATAGACAGGTGTTCAGGGGGCGGGGTATGGAGGGAAGGGGGGGGGGGGTTAAGGAGGATTTGGGGGGATGGGTGGAGGGTGGGTTAAGGAGATAGGGGTATAGAGGGGGATGGGGATGAGATAGGGGGGAAGGGAGAGGGGTAGAGAGGATAAGAAGGAATGTAAGGGTAAAAGGGGGGAAGGGGGGTGGAAAGTGGGAAAAGGTGTAGAGGAGGGGGAGGGTCATAGGAGGATAGGGGGAAAGGGGGAGGGGGGAGAGGGTTCACCTGACAACAGGGAACCTCAGGTTAACGGCTATTTTGTTTCTTTTTTTCCCTATTTAGTTCCTTCAGTTACTGTGTTTGCTTTATTTTTCTGTTAAGCTGTTTTTGCATAGCGTTATCATCATCATCATAATTATTGTTGTTATTAATATTATTATCCTTTTTATTGTTATCATTATTACTATTATCATCATAATTATTGTTGTTATTAATATTATTATCCTTTTTATTGTTATCATTATTACTATTATCATCATTACCATTGTTACTATTATCATTATTATCATCATGATTATTATTATTACTCTCATTACTGTTATTACCATTATTTTTATTGTCATAATTATCATCATCATCATTTACATTACTGTTATTATTATTAAGACTTTTCAACTTGCTTATATGTTCTTGATTTATCCATTTCTTTCCTATTTATTGATTATCAATTATTAATCTTTCTCCTTTTCTTAACATTGCCTAGTTTCTCTCTCTCTCCCTCTCACGCACTCTCTTTCTCTCTCTCTCTCTCTCTCTCTCTCTCTCTCTCTCTCTCTCTCTCTCTCTCTCTCTCTCTCTCTCTCTCTCTCTCTCTCTCTCTCTCTCTCTCTCTTTCTCTCTCTCTCTCTTTCTCTCTCTCTCTCTCTCTCTCTCTCTCTCTCTCTCTCTCTCTCTCTCTCTCTCTCTCTCTCTCTCTCTCTCTCTCTCTCTCTCTCTCTCACTATCTCTTTCTCTCTCTCTCTCTCTCTCTCTCTCTCTCTCTCTCTCTCTCTCTCTCTCTCTCTCTCTCTCTCTCTCTCTCTCTCTCTCTGTCTCTCTCTCTCCCTCCCTCCCTCCCTCCCTCTCTCTCTCTCTCTCTCTCTGTCTTTCATATTCTTAGATATATTTTTATATCTCTTGCTCTCAATTTTCTAGTCATTTTTTCAACCTTTCTCCCTATCATTTATTGATAAATTTCCATCTGTATCTCTTTCCTATCATCATATTATTTTCTTATTATATATCTTTTATTGATAAGATTTCTAAATTCCCCCCCCCCTCTCTCTTTCTTTCTTCGACAGAGGAACCGTGCAAGATCATGAGGCTCAGGGTAGGCCTTGCCACTCGATGGCGGAAGGAGGAGGGAGGGAAAGAGTCTTGGGGAAGCGGCTGAGAAGTCTTCGAATTTCAAGAGGACTTAGGATGTCAAGAAGATGTCTTAGGATGTCCGGAAGAGGTTTTAGGATGCCCAGAAGTAGTCCAATGATGTCTAGAAGAAGTCTTTAGGATGTCAATAATAAGTCCCGAAAGCATCAAGGAAAAGTCTTAAAAGTGTCAAGAAAAAGTCTTAAAAGTGTCAAGAAAAAGTCTTGATTAAAAGTGTCAAGAAAAAGTCTTAAAAGTGTCAAGAAAAAGTCTTAAAAGTGTCAAGAAAAAGTCTTAGAATGCCAAGAAAAAGTCTTAGAATGCCAAGAAAAAGTCTTACGATGCCAAGAAGTCCGGGGACGTTAAGGAGAAGTCTTAAGAATGTCAAGAAAACGTCTTAGAATTCCAGGAATAGTCTTTAAGGAGTCAAGAAAAGTCTTAGGATGTCAGAAGAAAGAACGGTGTTTAGGGAAAATCTTAGGAAAACGAGAAAGAAGGAAGAGAGATAGAAGAAAATGAGGTAGGGGGATAAGGAAGAAGGAAGAAAATAAGGAATGGAAGGGAAGGGAAGGAAGGAAGAAATAAGGAAGGAAAGGGACGAAGAATAGAAGAAAGAATGGTATGAAAGAAGAAAGGATGAAAAATAGAAAATAATTAAAGAAAAAGAGAAGAGAAGGAAAGAAAGGGATAAAAAAATAGATGGAAGAAAGAAAAGGAAATGAGAAAGAAGAGAAGAAGAAAAGAAGAAAAAGAAGAAAGAAGGGGGAAAATAGATTAAAAATAGATTAACTAAGAAAAAATGAATAATGAATAATAAGGAGAGAGAGAGAGAGAGAGAGAGAGAGAGAGAGAGAGAGAGAGAGAGAGAGAGAGAGAGAGAGAGAGAGAGAGAGAGAGAGAGAGAGAGAGATGAAAACGTAATAGGAAAAAACCCAAAGAAAAACAAAACGAAAAAAAAAAGATATTACGAAAAGGGGGAAAAGGAAGAAAAAAGGTAGGAAAAGGGGGGAAAATGGGATAATTCATATGAACACGAGAATTAGAAAGTAATTATCCAAGAGCTGGACTCGATGGAACAAAAATATACATGATGGTGATGAAAGGACGAAAGGGTGATGATGATGGCGATGAGGGTATGAAAGTGATGGTGATGATGGTGGTGATGAGGGTATGAAAATGATGATGATGATGGTGGTGATGTGAATCAATGACGGTGACGGAGACAAGAAAAGGGAATAAAGATGATGCTTTGAACAGATAATAGCGACGATGGTGATGATGATGATGGTGATGAAGGCACAAAACCGTGAAAACGATGATGGTGATGATGATGAAAGCACGAAGAATGAAGATGAGGAAGATGATTATGGTGAAGATGGCAAAGCTGTATATGATGATGAGGCTGGATATAGTGTCAGAAGTTTCGTTTTTTTTTTTTTTTTGTGATGAAGATTGTATTGACGAAGAACGGAAAGAGAAAGAGAGAATATAAGAAAGAGGGAGAGAAAGAAAGATAATTCAGAAGAAAAAATATATCGGTTTCTCATCCTATATTATCATTAATTTGTCGATTTTTTTTTATTTTTGTGATTTAGTAAAATTATTTGGCTCGATAAAATATTTTATTTTTTATTTTTTTAGAAACGATAATAAGGAAAGCTAAATAAACAAAAACAACAACAAACACGAATGAAAAATGAAGAAAGAAGGATGTGAAAAAATTACTTATTTCGCAAAATAGACAGTAATAATGTTCTCTCTTTATACTGGAAACTGGTGGATGTTTTGGGCAGAAAGAATTCTGTGATAAATAAAAGGGTATTTATAAACGTGATTATTTTTTTTATTATTTTTTTGACTGATTGCCTTTGATAAATGGGTTTATTAAAGATTTGTACTGGCGAAGCTATGACTATTTTTGCATCGCTTTTGGATTATATATATATATATATATATATATATATATATATATATATATATATATATATATAAATAAGCTTTGGGCAGTTATAATGCCTTGATTAGTGTCTTTTAGAACTACTTGAAGCTGTGAGAGAAAGCTGTGTGTGATTTAAGTATAGTTTAGCGTGAAAAAAGTTTATTAGTGACAGAAATATGGATATTTTTAATCTTTCCTATAGTTAGTAAATCGGTATTGAATTATTGAATTTTCTCTCTATATAGTACTGATGGTGAGTTTCTGAATAGGGTGATTTTTTGTGTAAATATCTTGTGCAATAATTTATATATATGATTTTTTTTTTCTTTTTCTTTTTACACGAATCCCACCGCCATGTGTATAGGTGTGTGCGTATGTGTGCATTTGTGTATGATTTTGGTACCAATATGAGGCTATGTTGCTTTCCTTTATTTTTTTTCTTTATGTTTTTTAGATTTTTTTCTTGTTTAGAATTTAATTTTTATTATTGTTTTTCATTCTTAGGCATTTTCGTTAGGATTTGCCGCGTGTTCGGCTGATCTCTTGCTATTACGGCGAGACGAAGCCGGGGCCAAGTTATGTGTTCGTGTTGACTATGACTGTTGTTAACTTTTGTCTTAAATTTTCTTCGTAACTTTTATCTAATGTGATTTGATATCAAGATGGAGTTCCGTCTACAATTACAATATTTACCCGTACTTTCTATGAACTGTTATTAGCAATTCTTATATTAAGTTAAGGTGGCACAATTATAATTATTTCCTTCCTATAAGAAAAAGTGGGAATTGATCACTTACTGACCATTGGGAGAAGGAGTTTGTTTATGTTTTTTTTGTTTACATTTTTGTTGTTTCAAAGTTCATTTACAATGTTACAAATTCCCTCCCACACGATTTAAAGTATTTAAGAGTTACTTAGAGGGAACTGCCCTATTTTTTTCTATTGTAAATATAACAGGGAAGGCAATAGATAATAGTAGACCATAGGCCTAAATCCCGTTTTATTTTCTCTTGAAGTATCTCTTTCAAAACATAGGCCTACCAGTTTTCCTCCCTTTCTCTCGCTCTCTCTTTACTCTATCAAGAAAGAAAAAAATACACAAATTATATATTTTCTTCGCCGTTCTCTCCTCAATTTTATCTTCAATTAATGAATAGTTATTCCCATAGATGTTGTTTGCATGCATCCACGGGCAGCTGGCAATGTGTAAACAATAACCCTTTTTATGTTTTATTTGTGTTACGCAATATTTTGTCATATGAATGTAATTCAGGCTAATTTTTCATTAGTATTATTATTATGACTACCATTTTTTATATTTATTTTGTTTTAATCTTGTTTTATTACATTCTATGATTTTTTCTCTTAATTTGATTTCTGCTTCATTCATAGTTGTTATCATCATCATTGTTTTTATTATTATCATTATTATTATTATTTTTCATGATAATTATCATCATTATTATTGTTATTATTATTATTTATAATAATTATTATCCTGATCATCACTATTATTATTGTTTTTGTTTTTTTTCCTTATGAATGAATTGATGATTTTTTTTTTATTATCATTGTTGTTGTTTTTATTATTCTTATTTTTATTCTTCTTACTCGTGTTATTATTATCGTTATTATCATTATTAACATTGTTATTATCATTTTTATTATTGTTATTAGTCTAATTATCATTATGATTATCGTTATAATCATTATTACTCTTACTTTCATTATCGTTATCGTTATTATTATTACAAACAAACATATTTTATCATCACCTTCTCGTCTCGTTTGTTTGTTTCTCTCTTCCTCCGTTCTTAATTGTCTCGTGCTATATATTCCTTCTATTATTTCTGTTTTCCTTCGTGTCATTCATTTTAACAGTGCTCAAATGATGCTAGAATGGATGAGATCTATTTCAACACTGGCGATTATTTTATCATTATTAATTTTATTATTTTCATTATTATTATTACGGTCATCGTTATTATCATTATTATTATTGTTATCACCATTACTATTATTACTATTAGTGCTATTATTATTATCATTTGATATTCATTGATAGAAGTGTTATGTTGAATTATCATCATTATATTTTCTTTTGTTGAACATAAGTTACCAGTTCCTTTCGAGAGATCATTAACTATTTCTTGTTTGCTTAAGAATTATGAAAGTTAAAGTCGGATAAGTAAAATAATTGCAGATTATCCTAATACATCGATCCTTAATGTTCCTATGTTTTTGCTTATCAATTGTGCTTTTTGTTGTTTAAACGTAAACAACATCGTTTACACAAACTTGAAATATGCACAAGAGATTAGGATCGACTTTTCTTGTCTATTGCTGTGTATATGTATCTATATGTATGTATATATGTATGTACATGTATATACATATAGATGAATATATACAGTATATACATATACATCTACTATAGTGAATTTAAATGTGTTTTAGCATTTTCTTCCCCACAAATCTACAATCCCGTATCTCGCGCCAAAACGTGCGTTATACGTGATAGGAAACAGATCCTTATGTACCCCTGACATAGCAGCCATTTTAGCGATCCACCAGCTGGACTGCCTTAAGCAAGATGGCGGCTTCATTAAATATAGGTTGTGTTTGAATCTATATCTATATATATATGTATGTATTATATAATTTTTCTAATGACTACAGATATGTCCGTGTTATAGATGTGTAAGGGTAAAAGGACTTCTTTTTTTTTGGGGGGGGTCTTTATTTTCGAAATCGTATTAGTAAACAAGGTGAATATATTTGAATTTGTAACGGTTTTTGACGGAGGTGATTAAAGAGAATATAATTATTTTCCAATGATTGATATTTTATGAATTTGCAGAACGACTAATAAACTATGTGCCTGTGAAATGGGTTGTTTTATTTTAGTTTACCTTTTTTCTAATAAAATTAATTAATAGAAAAGAGAGAGAGAGAGAGAGAGAGAGAGAGAGAGAGAGAGAGAGAGAGAGAGAGAGAGAGAGAGAGAGAGAGAGAGAGAGAGAGAGAGAGAGAGAAGGTTGATAGATAGATAGAGAACGAGTAAAGAACAGACAAATAAAGAACAACAAACAACAACAAAAGAAAAAAGACCACTGTAAGACCCAACTAACATTTCATCATAAGCCCTCGCAATGCAATTCGATCCATGAAAAAAGATGCGTATATATCTTCTGTACACCACAAGAGTAAATGGACATTATACATGCGAAAGATAATCAAATAAAAATAAAAATGCAAGAACGTTACAAATTATTATAAAATATAGTAAAATGATTTAGGGAGATCCACAGGGATGATAAAGATACTAACAGCAAGGTAATTAATGACCGAGAATGATTAGGCTGATGACACTTGTGTCAATTATGCAATGAGTAATGATAAAATTACTATAAAAAATCAACTAAACTAAAATAAATAGAATGAAATTAATAAAACAACTTTAGAAGAACTATAAAAGGAATCAGTGATACAGAAAGTAAGAAAGAAACAGCTTATCAAAAAAGTAATTGTTTACTTGTAATCAGGGGACTCATATGTCAACAAGAAAGAGAGAGAGAGAGGGAGAGGGAGAGAGAGAGAGAGAGGGAGAGAGAGAGAGAGAGGGAGAGAGAGAGAGAGAGAGAGAGAGAGAGAGAGAGAGAGAGAGAGAGAGAGAGAGAGAGAGAGAGAGAGAGAGAGAGAGAGAGAGAGAGAGAGAGGGAGGGAGAGAGAAAGGTGACAGAGATAGGTAGATGCACAAACACGCACAAGCACATACACAGAAAGAGAAAGAGAGAGAACGAGAGAGAGCGAGAGCGAGAGAGAGAGAGAATGTTTGGGATGGGATGGTGGTTCCAGTTTGTCTGTACCCTCAGGGTATGTAGTCTATCTTAGGAAATGTTTTGCGTACGTGTGTGCGCGTGCATGCACATACATCTTAATGTACACGCATGAACGTTTATGTGCATACGTGCGTGATACCAGAATGCATATTAATCAAATGAAGATGAGACTTTGGACTCTTCATCTGACGAGATATACAAAAGTAATGAAGATCAGAGTAAACCAAGTCGGCCTTTGCCTTTGGGGGAAATACCTCTTTAAACCGCAGGTGGAAGATGCTATCGCTCGTGTCCGTCCCCATAGCTTTGGAAAGGAGAGAGCCGTTATTTTTTTAAATGATTGAGTCGTTATTTCTTTGTTATCACTTTTCAGTGTACATGGATACGTACATACGTGCATAATTTCTCTCTCACACACACACACACACATAGCGCATCTACAAACAAACACACATATATATCAATATCTATATATCCCCCTATATTTACATACAAGTATGTATGTATATAAGTTAAATTTCAACCGCAGTTGCCATACCTAACATGCAGCAAACAAACAGAGGTAACATAGCATAGAGCCAAAGATAAAGAAAGAAAGAAAGAAACGCCCATTTAACCGCAAGATTAATACTTATCTTTTCTTCGTTTCTTTGTTTAATTCTTTCCTTGCATTTATTTCCTCGATTTTACTTTTTTTTTACTTGCAATTTTTGTTTCTGCTTAAGATTGCTTTTCCGAGTGATGGTATAATGAAATACATAAATTATCATATAACAAGAACTACAACGACAATTATGGTGATAATAATAATGATAAAAGGATAGATGAATCAGAATAGTAATAATATTAGAAAGATAACAGCAATAACGATAATGATAACAATTATAGTAATGAAAATGATAACAGCAATAACAATAATAATAAGGATAATAATAATATTGATTATGATAATTATATTTACAGTAATGGTAATGATAATGAAAGTAATGATGATGATAGTAATATTGACGATAGTAATAATGATGATGATGATGATAGTAATAGTCATAATAAAAGTAATAATAAAGATACTACTACGAATAAATACAGTTATAATAACAATGGTGATAATAAAACTACAATAATGAGAGTGACAATAATCATGAGATAGGAAAATTACATTAGATTTGGATGTATTTTTTTATTTGGTTGATGAAATAATTGAACAATTATACGCCTTCTGGATTATAATTAGGCAAAAGGCTTAAAGGAGAAAAGTTGAAAGTGAACGAGGAAGGAAAAAGAAGTGAGAAAAGAGGAAAAAGGAAGAGAAAGAGAATAAGAATTAGATGAAAATAAAAGAAAATGGACGAAAAGTTAATAGCAGAAAAATAAAAGTAAGAAAAATGTGTCTTGAAATACAAATGAAAAAGTTATTTGCATATTGGATAGAGGGAGAAAATATAAAACTACTTTGAGATATGTATCATCTTTTTTTCGAAATTAAACGTTCGAATATAAAAGGATTTCACGTGAGAAAAGAACAACCAAAAATTGAGTATCAAGTAAAGAATAACACTGAAATATATCTTTATTCCATAGTCCGGGGAAGGGGGGGGGGGGGGGGTCATACATACAGTTCCTCAGTTCAAAAGTTATGAATCTTATGCATATAAAAAAGTTTACTCTTCCCCTAATATATTCAAAACAAGATACAAGCTATGAAATTCTCAAAAAAAAAAGTTTAATGACACGATATCAATAATTAAAGGATAAAACTAAATTCCACATGGAAAACCTACTCCGTTTCAAAAATACTCTGTCCCTGTCGGAGTAGGTCAAATGATTGAACAACCTGTAACGGATTTTATAACCCTGTTGCGAATACTTTTTCACACTTAAGTTCACATCCAGTTATTGATGACGTAATGCGTGCGCCAATACTGAGTATGCCACAGCCTCCCTAAGGAAAAATACAGAGCTATAATTCGTATGCCAAGCCTCAAATAAAGACTCCTATTCTCAATAAAAATTGGTATTATCACAAATGGTTTATGCTCATCTGACGGGATAAAAAAAAAACACGTACTTGTAATCTCGCCGCATAGCCTCGTGAAGTTGCATTTCTCAAGGTAGGCAAACTGCTCCATGAATTTGTCCCAGGGGCATCCCAGGGGATCTTCGCAGCCCGGCAGCTTTATACTTTCTTCGTTGAGAAGGGCGCTCACCCACCAACTGACGTCAAAAGTAGGAGAAAAATCGGATTTTTTTCTTTCTTTAGGGGGGGGGGGGTCATTAAATCTACCGGGAAAGCATTTTTTCGTTTCATTATGCCAATCGAAAAGAAACAGTACTTATAGAAAGAGAATCTTAAATACCAACAGAAAAAATAACCTACATCGATATATACCAAATACAACAACTCCCCCCTCCCCCCTCACCTCTTGTCTCTGCAAGAAGAGAGGACCATTGCCAAGTTGCTCCCGTAGCCGGCGAACCTCGACGTTTTCCACTGACGATCTCGGTTCACAACCTTATCATTGAGTGGCTCGGTGTCATTGAACAAACCCAAGAGCGTCAGAAACTGCAAGATAAAAAATAAATAAATAAATTACCTCTCATTTTCTAAAACAGAAAGAAGAAAAAAAATATGAAAACGTCACAAATACGTTCACCCCAAATTTCATCTTTCATGTTTCGTTTACGTTTCGTGTCTCTTACTCACCGGCACAGTTGCTTCCAAGTTGGCGAAATATGTTGTGGAGTCAATGTCAGTTTTGTTATTTTCTACATGGTTTCTGTAAATATTTTTAAAAGTTACTTATTTCAATGTCTCTTTTTTAAAAATGTATCTTTCTTTCGTAAATATGACTTTTATTCATTCTGATATATTCATTCATGATGATACATATTCCATATAAATAGCAGAGAGAGAGAGAGAGAGAGAGAGAGAGAGAGAGAGAGAGAGAGAGAGAGAGAGAGAGAGAGAGAGAGAGAGAGAGAGAGAGAGAGAGAGAGAGAGAGAGAGAGAGAGAGAGAGAGAGAGAGAGAGAGAGAGAGAGAGAGAGAGAGAGAGAGAGAGAGAGAGAGAGAGAGAGAGAGAGAGAGAAGCGGGAGGGAAAGGAGAGAGAAAAAGAAAAAAAAGTGAGACAGATATAAATATAAAGAGAAAAAAGTAGTGAAGTAATACACAAATCAAACATAGACAAAGTGAATCAGACAAATTGAGACATAGATAAAATAGATAAGATCTCAAAGTAAACAAGCAAAATATAGACGAAAGGGGAACAAACAAAGTGAGACAGATACATAAATAAAAAGAGGAGAGATAGAAAGAAACACGCAGCAGATAAACAAAGAGGAAAACCCAAATGAAGCACACATTACCGGAATCGTGAGAAGAAATCACTGCCCAAACCACAGGCCTGTTTGTACGTGATCGAGTGAGCATATCCCAGGTCGTGGTATATCCTCAGATCTTCCCAATGTTCCAGTACCTACGGCAAACATGCACTTTATCTGAATACGTATTTCATGACTTCAGGTATCATATATACATGTATGTTGCATTTACGTGCACATAGATATGTCTGTTAGACTGTCATATCTCTAGTAAAAAAATAAAGAGGCAATTTTTGAGAGAGAGAAAAAAAAACCGCCTACTATTATCAGAGGAACCACAAGTTGTAATGATGATATTATTTCGCTCACCTCCAAGTCGCGTGGAGTAAAAGCAGCACACCAAGGTGACGGGACTTTCGGATTCCACGCATTCTGGTATTGGCAGGCGTTGTACATCGTGCGGACTCTGGCTGTGGAGGAGTTATGAAAGTTCTGGTAATATTTCAAGCTAATGCTAATCATGGTAATGGAGACAAACGTATACATCTATGCGCTGGGATACGGAGGGACAGTAGAATTCTGTAACACCTTTTTAAATTGAAGTGAAAAAAATATATTGCTTGTCTTAATTTCGTTTATTTTTCCTCTATCCCTAAAGCATAGATATTCACCCACACAAACATTTATCAGAATACAGACAAACACAAATACAATGCACTTATCAGAGCACAGACAAACACACACACACCCAAACACTTATCAGAACACAGACAAACACACATACACACTTATCAGAACACAGACAAACACATACAAACACTTACCAAAATACAGACAAACACACACATAATTATCAGAACACATACAAACACACACACACACAAACACTTATCAGAACCCAGACAAACAAACACACAGAAACACTTATCAGAACCCAGATAAACAAACACACAGAAACACTTATCAGAACCCAGATAAACAAACACACAGAAACACTTATCAGAACCCAGACACACAAACACACAGAGAAACTTATCAGAACCCAGACAAATCACACACACATACACTCAAGAGAACACAGATAAACACACACACACTTATCAGAATATAGACAATCACACTCACAAACACTTATCAGAACCCAGACAAACAAACACACACAAACACTTATCAGAACCCAGACAAAACACACACACATACACTCATGAGAACACAGACAAACACACACACACACTTATCAGAACACAGACAAACACACACATATGCACACTTACCAGAACACAGACAAACACATACCAGAACACAGCCAAACCCACACACACTCATCAGAACACTGAGAAACCCATACATAAATTCACCAGAACATAGACAAACACACACACACAAACAGTTATCAGAACACATACAAACACATAGACTTATCAAAAGACAGACAAACACACACACACACACAAACCCTTACCAGAACACAGACAAACACACACACACACACAAACCCTTACCAGAACACAGACAAACACACACACACACACAAACACTTCCCAGAACCAGCCAAACACACACAAACACTTCCCAGAACCAGCCAAACACACACAAACACTTCCCAGAACCAGCCAAACACACACAAACACTTCCCAGAACCAGCCAAACACACACAAACACTTCCCAGAACCAGCCAAACACAGACAAACACTTACCAGAACACAGCCAAACACACACAAACACTTCCCAGAACACAGCCAAACACACACAAACACTTCCCAGAACACAGCCAAACACACACAAACACTTCCCAGAACCAGCCAAACACACACAAACACTTCCCAGAACACACACAAACACTTCCCAGAACACAGCCAAACACAGCCAAACACTTACTTATGGTCATCGTAACCCCAAGTCTTCTGGAGACCCTTCTGAGGACTGCCTCCATGATCTTCCCTTTGATAAAGGTATGGAAAGGTTTCCGCATCTTGCTCCGAGCCACCACTTTGTTTATATAATTACTACAGAGGTCAAAGTACTGCAGGAAAGAATGGCCGTGCAGTGCGATGGAATATATATTTTTTATTACAAATGATTTCGTCATATATAATGGTGGCTAATTTATACCAGGGCGTTATAAATGTGTGTGAACATAGGAATAACATGAAATAAAGTTTTTAAAAATGAAATACAAATCATTACACCATTTGTAATGTTGAATGGGAAATATAAGGTTTTAGAACATCAACTTGAAATAGAACAAGCCGCTATTTTCATGAGATCCAGATCATGACGTCATATGTGACAATGACCAATACCTGAAGCTTCGGAGAACCGATCACAGGTAGGCCTACGTGACCCCATCGCCGGCCATACAAGGTCTCGAGGTAGGTCACGGCGCTGTCGTAGCTCGAGAAGGAAGGAGCGAAGGAGATCTGTCGGCAGAGAAGGTTGCTTACCTGTGTGTTCAAGTCCCTATGATCCCAGGATCCTAAGGTAACCTATCCTAGACTGGGGAACGTTAGGATGGACTCCTAGACACCTATCCTATCCTACACTAAATGGGGAACGTCAGAAGAGAGAGAGAGAGAGAGAGAGAGAGAGAGAGAGAGAGAGAGAGAGAGAGAGAGAGAGAGAGAGAGAGAGAGAGAGAGAGAGAGAGAGAGAGGGAGATAGAGAGAGATAGAGAAAGAGAAAATGAGAGAGAGAAAAACAAACACACACAAACACTTCCCAGAACCAGCCAAACACACACAAACACTTCCCAGAACCAGCCAAACACACACAAACACTTCCCAGAACCAGCCAAACACACACAAACACTTCCCAGAACCAGCCAAACACACACAAACACTTCCAGAACCACACAAACACATGCACAAACACTTACCAGAACCAGCCAAACACACACAAACACTTCCCAGAACCAGCCAAACACACACAAACACTTACCAGAACACAGCCAAACACACACAAACACTTCCCAGAACACAGCCAAACACACACAAACACTTACCAGAACCAGCCAAACACACACAAACACTTACCAGAACCAGCCAAACACACACAAACACTTCCCAGAACCAGCCAAACACACACAAACACTTCCCAGAACAAGCCAAACACACACAAACACAGCCAAACACACACAAACACTTCCCAGAACCAGCCAAACACAGACAAACACTTACCAGAACCAGCCAAACACACACAAACACTTCCCAGAACCAGCCAAACACACACAAACACTTCCCAGAACCAGCCAAACACACACAAACACTTCCCAGAACCAGCCAAACACACACAAACACTTCCCAGAACCAGCCAAACACACACAAACACTTCCCAGAACCAGCCAAACACACACAAACACTTCCCAGAACCAGCCAAACACAGACAAACACTTACCAGAACCAGCCAAACACAGACAAACACTTACCAGAACCAGCCAAACACACACAAACACTTCCCAGAACCAGCCAAACACACACAAACACTTCCCAGAACCACAAACACACACAACACTTCCCAGAACCCAATAAACACAGACAAACACTACCAGAAACTACAGCCAAACACACACAAACACTTCCCAGAACCAGCCAAACACACACAAACACTCCCCAGAACCAGCCAAACACAGACAAACACTCATCTTTGTGAATCCAGCCAAACACACACAAACACTCCCCAGAACCAGCCAAACACACACAAACACTGAACCAGCCAAACACAGACAAACACTTACCAGAAAGCAGCTAAACACACACAAACACTTCCCAGAACCAGCCAAACACACACAAACACTTCCCAGAACCAGCCAAACACACACAAACACAGCCAAACACACACAAACACTTCCCAGAACCAGCCAAACACACACAAACACTTCCCAGAACCAGCCAAACACAGACAAACACTTACCAGAACCAGCCAAACACAGACAAACACTTACCAGAACCAGCCAAACACACACAAACACTTCCCAACCAAGCCAAACACACACAAACACTTCCCAGAACCAGCCAAACACACACAAACACTTACCAGAACCAGCCAAACACACACAAACACTTCCCAGAACCAGCCAAACACACACAAACACTTACCAGAACCAGCCAAACACACACAAACACTTCCCAGAACCAGCCAAACACAGACAAACACTTACCAGAACACAGCCAAACACACACAAACACTTCCCAGAACACAGCCGCAACACACAAACACTTACCAGAACACAGCCAAACACACACAAACACTTCCCAGAACCAGCCAAACGTCATTACCAAACACTTACCAGAACACAGCCAAACACACACAAACACTTCCCAGAACACAGCCAAACACACACAAACACTTCCCAGAACACAGCCAAACACACACAAACACTTCCCAGAACACACACAAACACAGCCAAACACACACAAACACTTCCCAGAACCAGCCAAACACACACAAACACTTCCCAGAACCAGCCAAACACAGACAAACACTCACTAGAACTAGCCAAACATGACAAACACTACCAGAACATGTTTTCAAACACAGACAAACACTTCCCAGAACCAGCCAAACACAGACAAACACTTACCAGAACAGCCAACACACACAAACACTTCCTCAAACCAGCCAAACACAGACAAACACTTACCAGAACACAGCCAAACACACACAAACACTTCCCAGAACCAGCCAAACACAGACAAACACTTACCAGAACACAGCCAAACACACACAAACACTTCCCAGAACCAGCCAAACACAGACAAAGTCATCTTAGAACCAGCCAAACACACACAAACACTTCCCAGAACACAGCCAAACACACACAAACACTTCCCAGAACCAGCCAAACACACACAAAACACTCCCAGAACCAGCCAAACACACACAAACACTTCCTCAGAACCACAAACACACAAAACATTTCTTTACCAGAACACAGCCAAACACACACAAACACTTCCCAGAACACAGCCAAACACAGCTGCAAATACTTCCTCAGAACCAGCCAAACACAGACAAACATCATCAGAACCAGCCAAACACACAAACACTTCCCAGAACCAGCCAAACACACACAAACACTTCCCAGAACCAGCCAAACACAGACAAACACTTACCAGAACACAGCCAAACACACACAAACACTTCCCAGAACCAGCCAAACACACACAAACACTTCCCAGAACACAGCCAAACACACACAAACACTTCCCAGAACACAGCCAAACACACACAAACACTTCCCAGAACACAGCCAAACACACACAAACACTTCCCAGAACCAGCCAAACACAGACAAACACTTACCAGAACCAGCCAAACACACACAAACACTTCCCAGAACCAGCCAAACACACACAAACACAGCCAAACACACACAAACACTTCCCAGAACACAGCCAAACACAGACAAACACTTACCAGAACCAGCCAAACACACACAAACACTTACCAGAACACAGCCAAACACACACAAACACTTCCCAGAACCAGCCAAACACACAAACACTTCCCAGAACCAGCCAAACACACACAAACACTTCCCAGAACCAGCCAAACACAGACAAACACTTACCAGAACACAGCCAAACACACACAAACACTTCCCAGAACCAGCCAAACACACACAAACACTTCCCAGAACACAGCCAAACACACACAAACACTTCCCAGAACACAGCCAAACACACACAAACACTTCCCAGAACACAGCCAAACACACACAAACACTTCCCAGAACCAGCCAAACACACACAAACACTTCCCAGAACACAGCCAAACACACACAAACACTTCCCAGAACCAGCCAAACACACACAAACACTTCCCAGAACACAGCCAAACACACACAAACACTTCCCAGAACACAGCCAAACACACACAAACACTTCCCATAGAACACAATGCCAAACACACACAAACACTTCCCAGAACCAGCCAAACACACACAAACACTTCCCAGAACACAGCCAAACACACACAAACACTTCCCAGAAATACAGCCAAACACACACAAACACTTCCCAGAACACAGCCAAACACACACAAACACTCCTATGAACACAGCCAAACACACACAAACACTTACCAGAACCAGCCAAACACACACAAACACTTCCCAGAACCAGCCAAACACAGACAAACACTACCAGAACCAGCCAAATACACACACAAACACTTTCAGAACCAGCCAAACACACACAAACACAGCCAAACACACACAAACACTTCCCAGAACCAGCCAAACACACACAAACACTTACCAGAACACAGCCAAACACACACAAACACTTCCCAGAACACAGCCAAACACACACAAACACTTCCTGAACCAGCCAAACACACACAAACACTTCCCAGAACCAGCCAAACACACAAATGCACTACCAAACCAGCCAAACACAGACAAACACTTACCAGAACCAGCCAAACACACACAAACACTTACCAGAACACAGCCAAACACACACAAACACTTCCCAGAACACAGCCAAACACACA
>BOPN01000132.1:80000-104621 GCA_017312705.2 Penaeus japonicus
ATCGTTTTGTTTACAATTTACAGACATCGGAATAAATACTTTTCTAGGCTTCTCTCTCTCTCTTTCTCTATATCTCTCCCTCTCTCTCTCTCTCTCCACTCCACTTCATCTCCGTTTCTCCGTCTCTTTCTTTTATATACTTTAGTGACTACGGACTAATGGATAACATATTTAATGATTCCTATCAAAAAGTCTAACCTTAGATAATGTACATACCTCTGCTTTCTATTTGAAGCTTTGTAAGGAGTACGCTCCGACATTAAAAAAACTTTTCGTGTCTGAAGAGAAACTATCGTTGGTAGTGTGCCGCGCAACAACGAGGCTCTTTCGGCGCTGCGGGTGCTTGGTCCACTCTTCTTGAGGAGCGTCTGTTCGGCTTCCTGGCAGCCTCAGTGGTTGCAGGTGGGGACTTCTTGGCAATGCATTCGAGATATCGTCGTGAAGCCAGCCATGTTTCTCCTGTGTTGAGTGAGGGATGTCTAGGTTAATTGGGTGTCCTAGTGCCCTCGCTTCGCTGATCATATTTGCTCTTTCTAATAAGTTTTAGATGGATATTAAGGTGTGTGGTGTTTGCTCCCCCCCAGACAAGGCATGTGTAATCTAGTGTCGATCGAAACTGTGCCATGTAGAGGAGCTCTCCTTTGCCATCGGGCAGCCAACTGATCATCCTGATAGATGCGAGATTCTGTGAAGCTCTTTTCGCTAGTTGCTTGATGTGGCTCTTGAAGGTCAGCTTTTGTCGAAAATGGTTCCCAGAATATCAATTTCCTCACGTAGACATTTTATATTTCCATTTGGATGTCACTGCCAGATCTCTCGATGGCCATGAGCTAAGATTTGTTTGGGGCAAAGGAGACCTGCCACTTCATCCCCACCTTGATATTTGTGTGTGTTATTAAGCCTTGCTATGGCTTTATCTTGCTGTGTGGGCTCATAGCTAATGGATACAGTGCCATCATCAAAGGCTTTGGCTTCGGGCCGAGGTGAAGAGTGTTTCCAATTAAGAACTAAATAGTTTTTAAGCAGATCTAAGAGTTTGCTTTTCACGCCTTCGCGTTTCAGATTTTCCAGTAAGCTGAGATGTCAAACCCTGTCAAATGCGCTTTCAGGTCTAAAGCTCCCTCTCACTTTCTCTCTCTTGCTCCCTCATTCCCTATCTCTCCCTCTCTCTCTCTTTCTTTCACTGTCTTTCCCTCATTCCATTCCCTCACTCTCTGGCCCTCTCTATACCCCCCCCCCCTCTCTCTCTATGAACGGTAAAAAAAGGATATCTACACTCGCATGTCACTGATTCAAGATGGCGGTGCAAAGCCATGCACGCCACATTTTTGACGTAAGTACATAATCTCCGCGACCCTTTTGACTACTTTGGCTGACCTTGTCCACCACCAGGGACACACTTCCCTCTCCCGTTCCCCTCTATCTCACCCATACATATACTCTCTCTCTCTCTATCTCTCTCTCGCTCGCTCGCCCGCGCCACGCTTGGATGGAAACAAACAACTGAGAGAGCTCTCTACTTTTTTAGGAAATTTCTGGGGATTTAGCGATCTGCTGGCTTCCATCCTTGGCAGAAATAGATAGTGAGTACCAGTTAAACGGTTTTGTGGCATATAGGTTTTTGAGGGTATTGGACTTAGCTAGTAAATAGCCTAAAAAAATTAAAATTTTCTTTGCTTCCCTCTCGCGCGGATTTCTCCGGTCTGCCATGCGCAGTACGGGGTGTGGCGTGGTGACGTCACGCCTACGTCATTATACCCCGCTAGAGATTGTTGCCGACTCTGAGGTTAATAAAATTTAGGCAATATGAACTACTCTGGCCCTGGCACCCTTGCCGATGTTGAGGACGATCTCGCCCTCACTGACAACGAGGATGACGTAGATAATCACTGGCCACCATTAAAACCCATGGATCATTCTGGTTCTGCTCCCTTGCATCACCAAGCTAAGGCCCCCCACCCTACCACTCAGCCTCTCACCTTTACCAGGCGACCCATGGAGCAGGTGTCGGATTCGAGTGAACCGTCTTCTCCCACTCCTAAGTCATCCAAGCTCACTGAAACATCTCTACCCATGGCTCGCAAACTTTCTCCATACAACCTTGATCCCTACAGGTCATCTAATGCTTCTTATGTCCCTCCTGCATTTGCTCCAAGAGACTCGTATGTCAAGCTTATGTTCCTTGACAACCCAGGTGTGGATGTGAAGATTCGGTGGCTTTCTGATGTTACTAAGACATTCTGCCTTGAACGGGAATTAGCCGAGGTGAAAATGTCAGCTGTCACCTCCCGTTTTGTATACATCTCACGAAGGCGTGCTGACATCATACAAAGAGCCACAGAAGGGGAGTTTTTGTCCTTGAAGCTTGATGTTCAAGACTCGGTTGACAGACCAAGAAAATTCCCCTCGTATCTTATCACCCGGTACCCTGTCGGCATGGACCCGTCACTAGCCAAGGAGCTTCCTGGCATATACACAGCGCGTCGCTTCCACCAACATGGCACACCCATCAACAGGCTCGTCGTCACCTGGAGCCTTCCAGACCCACCACCACCAACATTCTGCTTCAGCTTCCTTCCTTGCCTTCCACCCAGTGAGTTTAGAAGGATGAAAGATGAACAGCCTTGGTGCTACAAGTGTTGGGGAATTGGACATATCTCCCGGTACTGTTCTGCCTCCTCCGACAAGTGTGGCTGGTGTTCCGGCACTCACTCTTCCCGCACCTGCCCACACCGCAATCCCCAGCAGCCCACCACCACTGATGCTAATTCTACATCGGAGCAGTCTTCACCCCCCACCCCAGACACAACGATGTGGAAATGCCCTCGCTGTCACCAACCTGGAGGCACGTGCGCAGCAGTCACAGCACATTTTGATACTATTGAGTCTCACATCGAAGGTCTGGCAGCCCAGCAAGCTACCACCGAGCGCACCCTCGCCATACCATCATCTCAACTGTTACCACCTTCTCCGAGAAAATGGAATACCTCACTGCTGGTTATGAAAGAATTTGTGACCTTTTCAAGAAGCTACCACGATTCACACCTCAGAGTGATACTGCCTCAATGTCATCGTCCCCACCAGTCTCCTGTACACCTAGACACGGACTTCACTAGCAGGATGCAGCTTCACATTATCTCCTGGAACGCCTGTGGAATGAGGACTTACTCAAAGCTTGATTCACTCAAAACATACATAGGTCACCACCATCCACATGTTATATTCATCCAAGAAGCTTTTGTAGGTGGCCACATGCCCGGGGAAGATGCCGCTTCAATCCCAGGCTACATCCCTTATGTCCATTACGCCAGAAACGGCCTCATGAGCTACATTCATTCTTCAATAACCCATATACTCCTGCGCTACTCTACTGATAATGACATGACGTTCCAGCTCTTTGAAGTCACTGTAGGTGATGGGAAGCTGCGGCTCTGCAACGTCTACTCTGCACCTGGAAGGATCAACCTCCCTGCTCTCCCTACTGCTCCTTCTCATGGCATAGTTTACATAGGTGACTTTAATGCCCGCCACCCTGCCTTAGGTGATCTCTCCCCCACGCCGAACCATAGTGGATTGCCTCTCCTTGAATATATCCGTCGCCAACACCTCACTCACTGCCCCACTGTGGGTGCCACAAGACAAGTGATTCTCCATCCAGGCTCTCTTCTCTAACCACGTTATTCTTGGCCTTCAGTATACACTGCCAGTTGGACCTTCCATTCATCAGACGCGCCTCGTAATAGTGAATAAGCTGTACCATTGCAACATGTATAACCAAACTGAAATGTTAACCCTCATAAACAATATCTTATGTTTTCTTATATGGCCCGCATAGATACCCTACTTTGTTTACATTCACGAGTCAGTCTCCTTACTGGGCCCATGCTGTGCACACGTGTATATTGCTGTGCCGTATTTGTGGCGGTTTCTCCCCTTATTAATAAACTAGTGTTAATCACAAAGCAGGTGTATACTTCACAAACTCCTAACACTCTCCTCCACCAGTACCAGGCGCACAGAGATGATCTCGTTGGCCTTCAGCAGTGTGTCCATACTGAGTCTTGGAGGAAGTATACTGATAGCATAAATCATGAGACCAGTGTCGATTCCATGTGGCATTTAATAAACAGAGTCATCAAGAGGAAACCCCCAAGTGCTTTCCACCATAGCCCCACCCAAAATGCACAGGATTTGATAAATACCTGGTCTGAGCAGGCACAGACACAATCTTCCCATTCATATTCAAGAGGCTCTCTCCACTTACAGGAACACTAGCAGTTTGCGCCTAATGACTGCATTACTACGAGCGGATGAAGATGACAACTTGTTCATCACGGAAGACGAACTGTGCTGTGCTCTCGCCAGGGGTAAGTCAACAGCACCCGGGGCTGATGGTGTCACCTACCAAGCCCTCTGCCTCCTCCTCAAAGTCCTTGGTAATCCTTTGCTGCAATTGTACAATCTTTGCTTCATCAGGGGTTATGTGCCGCGTGCCTGGACTTCAAGTACTGTTGTGCTCATCCCCAAGCCTGGTACAAACAAGTTCAGGCCAATCTCATTGACCTCCTGTTTCTGTAAAGTGCTTGAGCGTATATTCCTCACTCACCCACCACTGCCCGATGGACCTGTACGCCTGCCTCTCCCCCACCAGTGTGGTAGCACTTCTTTTACCTCAAGAGTGCCTTTGAGATTGCCAACAGGGAGGTTATTCTTGACCAGCTAGTTGATTTTGGTGTCCAAGGAAATCTTCAGTGGATCCGTGGCTATCTCAGCAACATGACCTCACATGAGATTTTTAAAGGCGCATGTAGTGAGTACAAGGACTTCGAAGTTGGTACTCCATAGGGCGGGGTATTAAGCCACTTCTTATTCAATGTACTGATGCACAGCTTACTGACTCTTCTTCCCGAAACTCTCGGCACAACTGTCACCTGCTATACTGATGACATTTGAGTACATTCCATCTCTGCTGCCAATTTTCAGCGCTTCCTTCAATCGTTCTATGAGTCGTTCCGCCTACGGCCTCATCCTCTCCCCAAATAAGAGTAGAGTGTTCTTTCCTTGGGGCCCCAGAACATTCCCTGTATTCACTGTGGGACACAATGTTGTCCCACATTACACACAGTACATGTACCTGGGAACGCCAGTGCATATCTCTCCAGCCATACCTGCTCAGCAGCGTGTCCATCCTATCATCCAAGATCTCATCCAACGTCTAGTACAACGCTTTCTCCCCTTCAAGTGGCTTCCTACCAACAATGTCGCTGGTGTCTCCATCCCCTTAGTAAGACCATCTACATTGCATTCATCTGGTCAGTCATACACTATCTCTCTCCAGCCCTCAGTCAGCTTTCTCAGACCACCTTGCAGCCCTTAGAAAAATTGCTGCGGTACATTCTTGGGTGTCCCACCTCCACTAGAATAGTGAACATGTTGACTGAACTGAACCTTCCCTCAGTTGTGGAGAAAATACGTGCCAACGTTTCCTGCCTCAGCGTCAAGTGTATGCTCTCTCCCCATACTGCTCCACACTATGCTCATGTCCTGAGAACCTCACTTGATCCCGTTGCGCCGTCCTCCTCTTCGTCCTGGCATTCGCACCCTTGTCGATATAGTGACCTCCACCCTGCAGCGTCTAGATCTTGATGTCCCTGTGCCTGAGGTTGATCATGGGCCACCTCCCTGGAGGATTTCTCAGCCTCACGTCACCTTCACGCCCACCTCCAAGACAGACCCTCCACCTCTCCAGAAATAACTTGCTCTGGAGTACATTGCCACGCTCTCCTCCTCCATCCCTGCCGCGCATCATATTTATGTGGATGGGTCCGTGCAACGAGACGGCAGTGCAGGCTGCGTCATCTACTCTCCTGATGTGGACCAGCCAGAGGAAGGCTGGGTGTGTCGCAGATTACCTAACTCTTCCAGCTTCATGTACTGCGAGCTACAGGCACTCCTGCTGGCTGTCAACTTCATCTGTCAGCAACGAGTAAATGGTGCAGTGATGTGTGACTCCCAGTCTGCCCTTCAAGCCATTTCGTCCCCACAGCCTGCTTCACATCGCTCAATCATCCACCAGATCCTGCAGCAGTTAGTCACAGCCCAGGAACACTACCTCCACATTATATTTTTATGGATTCCCTCCCATGTGGGCATAGCTGCCAACGACAGTGCCTGCGAACTGCTGCTGCCTCACTGTGCCACGCCCTCCCTTCCCTAATACAAGCGGATCATACACTCTGCCGCTCTTCTCCCTACTCTCCACCGCATGGATGCTGAGTGCGCTTAGAGTGTATCAATAAAACATTACGACCACTTCCGTCTCACTCCTCCGAGACACAGACTCATGGTTCGCAGACACAATATTGTGTCTGCCCAGCTTCGATTGGGGTACAGGCCACTGTGGCAGTTCTCCAAGGCGGGAGAAGTACTCCACTACTCAACCTGCAAGCTGTGTGACCGTCCCAACGCTAACAGCCTCCACCACTGCTGCCTCGAGTGCCCCTCGGTGAGAGACTTGCTGCCCCGGAGCCAGGATTTAATACATATATGCCAATTCCTGCTAGCTGACAGTAATTTGGACACTGTATTGGCCCAACACCCTCACTTTGGTGGGTGCTAAAGTTTGACTCTGGAAACACTCATCTTTGTATTTTCAGTTTATTTATAATTTATTTTACCTTCATGTACAGCCTCACTACACATACCGATGTGCCATGCGTGACATGAGTACTATGTACATATTAATGTACTAATGAATGTATTAGGCCTGTCGCTCTATGAGCGTAATAAATTGATGAAAACAAGCAGCCCCTGTTTCCGAGACGCGGGGCTCCGGTTCGATTCATTTATTTATTTATTTATTTATCTTTTTATTATTATTTTTTTTTTTTTTTTTAATATCTCAATGAGTAATCAAGCAAAACTCTCGTCCTGTGATATCACTATCCAAATAAAGTTTTTTAGCATTATTTCCACATTTTCATCCCATTTCAGTGCAGGCTGTGTACAGCTTCCTTTCTCCCAACATCTATGCAATATTGATAGTGACCCAGTGCACTTAAAAGAAATTGATCTTTATTAAAGCTTCCCCTGAATGAGATTAATATTCCCTGTTCCCGGGGCGCGTACCCAGCCCAGACACTGTGCCCAATGTTGAGAATATTGCTCTAAAACAACAATAACGCCACCACCAGAAGAAGGTAGGGGATAGATTGCTATTGCAACGTTATCAATGATATCGAAATGTACTAAATTACAATTCGGATATTTTTTCATGAAACATCGTTACATTGAAACAAATACACATCCCCTTTTCTCATAAATGATGATTATAACAGTAGTAAAAATTCTGATAATGATGACAATAATCATGATTATAACAATAATTATAATACTGATGATAGTAATATTAGTAAAGATAATGATAATAACAATGATACTGATAATGGTAGTTAAGAGGATAATTATGATAATAGTATCAGGAGTAATGATTCAATACCAATAATCGTTATGAAATGATAGCTTGTTAGAAATGGCTCTGGAGCAGCATACGTTTCGAGTCAAAAATGATTTTCAAATGAAAACAAAAGGGCCCACAGTAACAATGAAGGTGACGCTCCTCCACAGTTAAAAATACTGCAACTTGTAAATTTATTTTTTTACTTAATAATTAATCTATTAATTACAAATAGTACGCATTCACTTAATTACGATAAATTATGCATAGTCTGTCGCTCTCGCGCGCACACACACACACACACAAACACAAACACAAAGCATATAAACTAAACGTATACTAGAAATAAATACATCCAAAAACAGAAACGGACACGTCTTGCAGATTATGAACAGATTAGCACCTTGAGAGTAAATCCAAGACGGCGCAAGACGCAAAGCACCTGTCTTCGTGACGGGGGACTCGGGTTCGATTCTCGAGTCATTTTGCTTTCATTTACGAGTTGATGATAGTAATAAAAGTCATAAGTAGAGAATGCCTAAATAGAGATTTTGAAATTGCATTGGTTAAGGAGGAACGGCATAGTTATGGTGAAACAATTGTTCATTTTGCACTGACTGTTCTCCTTTTCATTTTTCTTTTCATAATGATTTATGACGGGAAGTGTCAGTGTTATAGGATTGCGAAAAATATAGTCGAACTTTGCCGTTATAAGGAAATTTGCCTTCTTTTATCGTAGAAAATTACATTAGATATAGTAGATCACTGTTAAAAATGAACGTAAAGATGATACCGCAGGTCTGACATTGGCAGGCATTCGAGTTTCCCGCCGAGATGGCCATTGGAAAAGGTATTAGTTTTTATTGTTTTATTTATTTTTTTTTTAATGTTCGGGTTATGAAGAAGGCTGAGACGAGATAAAATTAAGAGAAGGAGCAACAGAATGCAAGATTCTAAAGTCTGTTTTATCAAACACGATTTCCTTGGAGAAAATATAATCCTTTTTGTATATTCAAATATCAAAGAAAAAAAAAATTGCGCATGTCCTGAAAATGGATTCGATAAACGTGACAAAAATACAAAAAGACGCAGACGGAGCGTATGCCAGAAGTGTCAGACGACCAAGAAAAATCTATGCTATGGTGACACCGAGCAGCATTGCTTCCTGCAATGAAGATCGATCCAGCTTCCACAAATAACGGCATCCATACCTGACCACATATGTAACTCGTCTTATAGTGTTGCCAGATTTTCAACAATTATGCACCTATTATACAAGCAATAGCTTGAACAGCATTCACAATTCTTTTATCTAAAGAAAAATACTAGGCCCATAGAAGCTTAGTCTACGAAATTTGTGGTAGAAACACATGAATAGTTCTCTGGTCATGATTCACACGGGGCAAACAATATGCCCGATTTCATCGTATGATGGCTTACTTCTAAAGATGCCACACGTTAAATCTCAAAGTTAAATGGAGAAGAGCGTCTGTGTGACTTGGCTACACAACGTATTCACTGAATGGTAGATGTGTAATTCAGACATAGAGTAGGTAAATTTCTAATGATGAATACACAGTTGCTGGATTTATCTTTGTAGTACAAAAGAATGTAATGGTTGTAGATTATAACATTATGAAAGGAATTCATTTACAAGGTCACGTTTTCAGAAATAACTGGAAATACCTAAAAAGTCAACAAACAAGAGTCTTTGTTTGTAAGCAATTCAAGGAACAAAAGTCTCTCTTTCTCCCTTTCCGTTTCGTACTCTAGTACCAATTCTTATTATAACAACGATTATGATTATCATAATGAAAATCACAAGAGTAGTTGAAATACCAATCAAACTGCACTCCTATTCTGATACACAAACCACATGCAATCTAACGTGAGGGAGCGGAAGCCGTGCGGAGAAACACTTGTAATACATATTTATTATCATACTTTAGTTTTTACTTAAATGCATAACTTTAATGAATTGAGATCCGAATTAGGACGTACTTAAAATTTATTGTGTCAGTGTCATTCCATGTCAAAATAATAGATGTTTATATTCAGTCTTAACACCTGTTGGGTACGTGTAAACTCAGGGGTTCATTTCTTTAGTTCATACGCAGGTGTACGTTGATGCTGCTGCCGTCTGCTGTAAGGCAGGAATAGACTGATATAGCAATGGTATCAAAGGTGACAAACTGTGCTAACTGATCACTCGGATATTCTCCCGGGAAATATTCTTACACAGTCATGGTTTTATGCACAATCTAATCACACCAATAATAAGTGAAAAACGAATGAGCAATCCGCAGATGTTCTAGTTTTTTAGTGTGTGGTCGTGTTGTTTTTATATATCAGTAAAATATCATTTGTGTGTGTGTGTGTGTGCGTGTGTGTGTGTGTGTGTGTGTGTGTGTGTGTGTGTGTGTGTGTGTGTGTGTGTGTGTGTGTGTGTGTGTGTGTGTGTGTGTGTGTGTGTGTGTGTAGATGAATACTCTTGGCATAAAGTATATGAGTCACCCCTAATGGCAATGAGCTTCATACATTTTGTGACCATGGTCCTCTTTAGTCGTCCCTACATATTCGTGGTCTACTGCCCTTCATATTTGGAATAGGATTTGATAGGTTCATAATAAAGCATGCAGGACCAGGCACTTACGAATTTTTATAACAGTTTAGTAGTACATAGGAAAATATATATGACTTTAATAATCAAGATATGAACTATTGTACTGTAACTACTAACCAGGTCAGGCAGTTAATGAGATGGATGCACTTCCTTGGTATCTACAAATTCTTAATTTTGTTTGACGGTCTCCGTCTCGGTCTCCGTCTCGGTCTCCGTCTCGGTCTCCGTCTCGGTCTCCGTCTCGGTCTCCGTCTCGGTCTCCGTCTCGGTCTCTGTCTCTCCCTCCCTCTCCCATACACACACTCGCTCTCTCCCTTTCTCTCTCTATCATTTTCTTTCTTCACCTTCATTTCCATTTCTACCCAAGTTAGATGTCCTTAGCCCCTTACCAGCCCTTGGCCTACCGTTTGAAGACCAAAAGGGCCTAAGGGAACTAGTCCTCTTCCCGTGCCCGAATATCATATGCTTTAGGTAACATTCCACCAGGCCATGGTGTATATATATATATATAGCGACAACAGCCAATCGTATTAACATAAAAAACACCACATGCCTCAAATACAGAAGAGAAGGGTGTGCTCAAGTAAACAGCCACTCTACTTTGGCAATGTCAATCACCTCAACATATTACAAGCCAGTAAATATCATCATATATTGCATCAAAATGCTAATATTGTTTACCATCCTCGAATCTTTACAAAATCGACAGAAGTCTAGAAGAGGCCTGAGGCTTGTTGGTTTTATTATCTAATGACTGTCACTTTAAGCACTTTACCGCTCCTTTTTTTAGTTTAATCAACTATATAAAAAAACATCCATGATGGTTTGTTGCCCATTTTATGTTTGGTCTCATTTGTTTCTATTTATTTTCAACTGCCAGGATTCATTGAAAAACGATGTTGCTTTTGACTGATCAAAAAGTAATTCACGTTTGACCTACTAACATCTTTCAAAACTGTTTCAAAAATGGTTTATTTTCTGTTTCCCATTTCTAATACTATCATACAGAACAGGTCTGATTAGTAATCAGAAAGTGAACAAATGGATACGGACTTTTTAGGGATGAAAGAGGGGGTACTAACAATAATTTCAATGGCTTTTAAGATATTTTCGAAGAGCATAGAGGCTTCTGGGAGAATTTAGCATATGGTGACTGGTTTTCGCCTTGTATGTGTAATATAATTTACCTGAAATTAAATAATGTCAAACGATATTGCCAGTTAACTGTTAGCATAGATCCCCTAAGGAAGTGAAGGTACCAACAAGCTATGGCAACTATGTGGATACTTTCCTCATAACTGATTCCTATGTACTTACACATTACCAGAGATCACTCAAGCCATACTTGATATTAATGCTCAGTTGAATTCTTATACTCTTTTCTTATATCTTTCACTGGAAGAATTTATTAATTGCTTGCTAAAGATATCTCTTGGTTTCTTGTTAGCATTATGCCATGGGGAATCCCAGAAAAAGAGGTTCCTTTGTATTTCAATGATCTTGAATAATGGAAGAACTGGCTACTGTGTACACTGAAGTTCCCAATATAGTAATGGTCTCTCTTACAACTGTACCATCTCACCTTCACCTCAATGATGTAGCTTAAATCCCTTACTGTGTGTAAGGGATTTACTCAAAATGAATTTCCCTTTATACCTACTTCAAATTTTCCTTTCCATTGGTTTCAATAAGGAAATGAGAAAACTGGTCATATTTAAAATTTTATTACTGTACAGATCATAAATATACTATTTACAATAAACAATATTTAGGTAGTCAACTTAATTAACTTACATGGAATTTACTGACTTACTGGTCCAATTTCAACTCAACTAATATTGAACAGTACTTGAACTTTTTGATTTTTTCTAAAAAGTACTTAACACTTAAATGCAAAGAGAAAATTATGTTTCTTTATAAGTATATCAAATATCTGTTGTGTATTCCCTCTTCAACCCATTAAAGCAAGTAATTCATATGTATGTATCAACGTATGTATGTATGTATAGAATGAATATGTGTGTGTGTGTGTGTGTGTGTGTGTGTGTGTGTGTGTGTGTGTGTGTGTGTGTGTGTGTGTGTGTGTGTGTGTGTGTGTGTGTGTGTGTGTGTGTGTGTGTGTATGTGCGCGCGCGCATGCGTGTGTGCACCCACGCTCACACAGATAGGACTGTAACAATACATAGAAATTTGGAAATGAAATGAGAGTTGTTCAAAAATAGAGACTGCAAATGAAATGAGAAGTTGTTCAAAAATAGAGACTGCATACAAAAAAATATACTTTAGAGAGGCAAAAAACTGGAAGAATGAATGAGAACAAAGAAAATGGTCATGATCCTATCGTGTGTCAGACCCCTACTGAGATCACTTGCTCCATCAATATATGATAAGCACCCTTTATTATAAAAAGACAACCTTGAACTAACCGAAATTCACCAAAAATATAAGTTGCTACCATTAGACCACCTAAGTATAATGTAATCTACTTCATACTGCTCATATCATCATCTCATTTACTTGTCAATTTCCTTTTTTTCATAAATTCATCCTTCTTATCATTATATCTAAGCCAACTACTAAAAATATCAACCCTTGCCCCAAGTTCTAACCGCTCATTTCTTCAATCTTCTTACAAATCTCTCCTGTAAACTCTGAACACTTGGCAGAACCACCTAAATCAGCTGTACGGAAGTTGCCCTCCTTAATGGTCTCAAAACAGGCTTTCTCAATAACAGCGGCATGATTATGGAGCTCCATAAAGCGCAGCATCATGACAGCTGACAGCAAGAGGGCCGTGGGATTGGCCTTGTCTTGACCTGCAATATCAGGAGCTGTTCCATGGACAGACTCAAATACAGCTCCTCCTTCACCAATGTTTCCTGATGGGGTCAGGCCAAGACCTCCAACCAGCCCAGCACAAAGGTCAGATAGAATGTCACCATACAAGTTGGGCATCACAAGGACATCATACTGTGAGGGATCTTGTACCATGTTCAGGCACACAGTGTCCAAATACTTCTCTTCAAACCTGATGTCTGGATTCTTTTCAGCAGCTTCTCGGCAACATCGCAGGAAGAGGCCATCAGACATGCGCATGATGTTGGCCTTATGCACAGCAGTTACTTTTGATCTGCAATATGCATATTTGTTATCAGCAATTCTACAAAGTAAAATCTATTCAAAATGTGTAGAACAATTATAACAGGAAATATCCTGAAGCAAAACAGTAACAAAGATGATTACTTCTTTTTTTTAGTAATACATACCTGCCATTGTTGCGTGCATACTGGAAAGCATATTCTGCTACACGCCTGGATGCTGGTTCTGTGATGAGCTTAATGCTCTGAACAACACCATCCACAATCTCGTGTTCAATTCCCGAGTATTCTCCTTCTGTATTCTCACGGATTGTTACCACATCCACATCTTTATACAGTGTCTCATATCCCTCCATACTTCTGCAAGGACGTACATTGGCATAAAGACTGAACTCCTTACGGATGGCAAGGTTAAGAGAACGATGACCTTTGCCAACTGGTGTCATAAGGGGTCCCTTCAGTCCAATTCCATTTCTGTTCACAGACTCAATGGCAGCTGGTGGGATGCCAAATTTGCCGTCTGGGCCTTTCACTGGTGTCACATCGACCTCCTCCCAGGCAATGGGAACCTGCAAGTATAAGAAAAAGATTAAACAAAAGCTTGTATTAACAGCATTTACACAGCCCATGAAAAGTATATATAACAGAATTATTACTTACATTTATAAAATGTGAATAAACAAAAATGAAGTAAAAAAAAAAGAAAAAAAAAAAAGAAAAAAAGAGAGAGAGTATTACATTTGCAGTAGAAAATATCTGCTGAACTGCAGCCGAGATTTCTGGTCCAATACCATCTCCTGGGATTAGGGTCACTGTGCGGACATCACTACTGAACTGGCGAATCCCAGCTGAGCGAACAAAGTTAAGCTGTAAAGATGAAAATCATAATTAACCAAACCTTAAAACTGTTATCATCATACCCTAAAGCATATGAAATAGCACAAACAGGATGTTTTGATATAATCACACTTAAAAATAAGTTATATATGGCCAATGGAGTATTAACCCTTTCCCGACAGGGCACTCGCTACGCGAAGACCCCTATGCCGGGCGATTGCAATATTGCATTGTAATCGTCACACTGGCATGATGCCCCGGCATCGGGAGTTTGGCTGTGTCACACGAGTGTGACGCACCATCGTCATAGGGTTAAACATTTTCACAAATAGATAATGAAAGTATGAATCATGAACAAATTCTTATAAAATGCTCTGAAAGTTATGTATAATCTTCAATTGACAAGACTCAAATACAAAACAAAATCTGGGTGTGCATTATTAAGAACCTTTTTTTTCTTAGAATAGTCTTAAACTCTGTCCACATCCATATGACATATACTATACTGTCTAAAGAATAAAACTGTTGTTTGAAGTCTTTCTACTATATATGTTAACCCTTTCCCGACAGGGCACACGCTAAGTGAAAACCCCTAAGCCGCATTGCATTGGAAACCTCACACTGGCATGACACCCCGGCATCAGGAATTTAGCTGTGTCACATGGGTGTGACGCACCGTCGTCATAGGGTTAATAAAGCATCCTAACAGGATCACAAAGTTTGTTTCCAATAATATTACAGACAATTAAAGAACTTCTGTCATATAACGGCATTAGCACCAGCAGTATTATTATCTGTAAAGGCAAAATAAAAAATCTGAAGCCTAAACACATATGTCCTATGTCATTGGCAAATTCTTGGATTGTCTTTATTTTTTTTTATTGTGTATTTATATCATGGATTATTTTCAACGCCCAAATTTTTAGGCTCCCTAAATAAAGTGGAATTCCCTCCAATTTTTCTAGAAATGCACATTCACTATTACAAGTCTTAATACCTCATAAGCCTAACTACAAGGATTTAGGTTGACAACCATATATGTTTGTCTTACTTTATCTACTTCACAATCTTATGCATGGTCCCTAATTATCAATTTATGTTTTCAATAACTAATAAGCTTTAAATATTTTTGTAAAATGAAACACTATGCTACTGCAATAGATAGGATGACCATGAGACATTTGTTATACCTTTCATTCATATTATCAAATAAAAAATCACCATTTCTCATATAAATTACTTGACATTAGGTGTTCATATGCCATAATCAAATAATATTTACAGTTTGTTTTGCAAGACAATTGAAAAAGTTTTTTCTTCTTTAACACAATTCAGACAAAAAAACTAAGAAGATACTTCAGGCCTTTAACCCATTCCCGACGGGGGATTTCTAGCCTAGAATGTCCAAATGCCGGGGCGTTCGAATTATTAGGCCTAAATCAATTGAATAGCTGGCACAATACTGTGCCGCCCAGCAACTGGGCTTTTGAATGCGCGGTACACATGCTGTACCACCCGTCCTGTGTGGGTTAAGTCACAGCCATATGTAATGTCATAACAGAATGGTATACTTTTTCTCAATCAAAACATTTGTAAGTATTATAAGTACCATTAAAACACCCCTCCCCAAGAAAGGGTTATTTTAGTCAAAATGAATGCCTTGACATTGGAAAGTTTGGCATGCCAAAAGGCACAAAGAAATGCATAGACATTGTTTACTAATATGTGAAGGCTAGGAAAATGGATTATCATGTGAGTGGGGCAGGAGTCTGAGATGCAGGGATGCTAACCAAGTATCTACTATTCCTAAAAATAATGGAGGATGGGGGACGGGGGATGATGATGATGAGGAGGAGGAGGAGAAGGAGGAGGGGAGGAGGGGGGTGGGTGAGGAGTGTGGGGAAGGGGGGAGAAGGAAGAGGAGGAGAAGGAGGAGGAGGAGAGGGAGGAGGAGGAGGAGGATGAGGAGAGGGAGGAGGAGGAGGAGGAGGAGGAGAGGGAGGAGGAGGATGAGGATGAGGAGGAGGGGATGAGGGGAGAGGGAGGAGAAGGAGGGAGGAGGAGGAGGAGGAGAAGGAGGGGGAGGAGGAGGGAGGAAGAGGGAGGGAGGAGGAGGAGGAGGAGGAGGGGGAGGAGGGGAGGAGGAGGAGAGGGAGGAAGAAGAAGAAGAAGAAGAAGAAGAAGAAGAAGAAGAAGAAGAAGAAGAAGAAGAAGAAGAAGAAGAAGAAGAAGAAGAAGAAGAAGAAGAAGAAGAAGAAGAAGAAGAAGAAGAAGAAGAAGAAGAAGAAGAAGAAGAAGAAGAAGAAGAAGAAGAAGAAGAAGAAGAAGAAGAAGAAGAAGAAGAAGAAGAAGAAGAAGAAGAAGAAGAAGAAGAAGAAGAAGAAGAAGAAGAAGAAGAAGAAGAAGAAGAAGAAGAAGAAGAAGAAGAAGAAGAAGAAGAAGAAGAAGAAGAAGAAGAAGAAGAAGAAGAAGAAGAAGAAGAAGAAGAAGAAGAAGAAGAAGAAGAAGAAGAAGAAGAAGAAGAAGAAGAAGAAGAAGAAGAAGAAGAAGAAGAAGAAGAAGAAGAAGAAGAAGAAGAAGAAGAAGAAGAAGAAGAAGAAGAAGAAGAAGAAGAAGAAGAAGAAGAAGAAGAAGAAGAAGAAGAAGAAGAAGAAGAAGAAGAAGAAGAAGAAGAAGAAGAAGAAGAAGAAGAAGAAGAAGAAGAAGAAGAAGAAGAAGAAGAAGAAGAAGAAGAAGAAGAAGAAGAAGAAGAAGAAGAAGAAGAAGAAGAAGAAGAAGAAGAAGAAGAAGAAGAAGAAGAAGAAGAAGAAGAAGAAGAAGAAGAAGAAGAAGAAGAAGAAGAAGAAGAAGAAGAAGAAGAAGAAGAAGAAGAAGAAGAAGAAGAAGAAGAAGAAGAAGAAGAAGAAGAAGAAGAAGAAGAAGAAGAAGAAGAAGAAGAAGAAGAAGAAGAAGAAGAAGAAGAAGAAGAAGAAGAAGAAGAAGAAGAAGAAGAAGAAGAAGAAGAAGAAGAAGAAGAAGAAGAAGAAGAAGAAGAAGAAGAAGAAGAAGAAGAAGAAGAAGAAGAAGAAGAAGAAGAAGAAGAAGAAGAAGAAGAAGAAGAAGAAGAAGAAGAAGAAGAAGAAGAAGAAGAAGAAGAAGAAGAAGAAGAAGAAGAAGAAGAAGAAGAAGAAGAAGAAGAAGAAGAAGAAGAAGAAGAAGAAGAAGAAGAAGAAGAAGAAGAAGAAGAAGAAGAAGAAGAAGAAGAAGAAGAAGAAGAAGAAGAAGAAGAAGAAGAAGAAGAAGAAGAAGAAGAAGAAGAAGAAGAAGAAGAAGAAGAAGAAGAAGAAGAAGAAGAAGAAGAAGAAGAAGAAGAAGAAGAAGAAGAAGAAGAAGAAGAAGAAGAAGAAGAAGAAGAAGAAGAAGAAGAAGAAGAAGAAGAAGAAGAAGAAGAAGAAGAAGAAGAAGAAGAAGAAGAAGAAGAAGAAGAAGAAGAAGAAGAAGAAGAAGAAGAAGAAGAAGAAGAAGAAGAAGAAGAAGAAGAAGAAGAAGAAGAAGAAGAAGAAGAAGAAGAAGAAGAAGAAGAAGAAGAAGAAGAAGAAGAAGAAGAAGAAGAAGAAGAAGAAGAAGAAGAAGAAGAAGAAGAAGAAGAAGAAGAAGAAGAAGAAGAAGAAGAAGAAGAAGAAGAAGAAGAAGAAGAAGAAGAAGAAGAAGAAGAAGAAGAAGAAGAAGAAGAAGAAGAAGAAGAAGAAGAAGAAGAAGAAGAAGAAGAAGAAGAAGAAGAAGAAGAAGAAGAAGAAGAAGAAGAAGAAGAAGAAGAAGAAGAAGAAGAAGAAGAAGAAGAAGAAGAAGAAGAAGAAGAAGAAGAAGAAGAAGAAGAAGAAGAAGAAGAAGAAGAAGAAGAAGAAGAAGAAGAAGAAGAAGAAGAAGAAGAAGAAGAAGAAGAAGAAGAAGAAGAAGAAGAAGAAGAAGAAGAAGAAGAAGAAGAAGAAGAAGAAGAAGAAGAAGAAGAAGAAGAAGAAGAAGAAGAAGAAGAAGAAGAAGAAGAAGAAGAAGAAGAAGAAGAAGAAGAAGAAGAAGAAGAAGAAGAAGAAGAAGAAGAAGAAGAAGAAGAAGAAGAAGAAGAAGAAGAAGAAGAAGAAGAAGAAGAAGAAGAAGAAGAAGAAGAAGAAGAAGAAGAAGAAGAAGAAGAAGAAGAAGAAGAAGAAGAAGAAGAAGAAGAAGAAGAAGAAGAAGAAGAAGAAGAAGAAGAAGAAGAAGAAGAAGAAGAAGAAGAAGAAGAAGAAGAAGAAGAAGAAGAAGAAGAAGAAGAAGAAGAAGAAGAAGAAGAAGAAGAAGAAGAAGAAGAAGAAGAAGAAGAAGAAGAAGAAGAAGAAGAAGAAGAAGAAGAAGAAGAAGAAGAAGAAGAAGAAGAAGAAGAAGAAGAAGAAGAAGAAGAAGAAGAAGAAGAAGAAGAAGAAGAAGAAGAAGAAGAAGAAGAAGAAGAAGAAGAAGAAGAAGAAGAAGAAGAAGAAGAAGAAGAAGAAGAAGAAGAAGAAGAAGAAGAAGAAGAAGAAGAAGAAGAAGAAGAAGAAGAAGAAGAAGAAGAAGAAGAAGAAGAAGAAGAAGAAGAAGAAGAAGAAGAAGAAGAAGAAGAAGAAGAAGAAGAAGAAGAAGAAGAAGAAGAAGAAGAAGAAGAAGAAGAAGAAGAAGAAGAAGAAGAAGAAGAAGAAGAAGAAGAAGAAGAAGAAGAAGAAGGTTATAACTCCTTTACTAGTAGTCTTTATCCTTTATGCTCCTTGGCACACAGATTTGAGGGGCACATGAGGACATGCAATCATCTATACTGTTGTTGTTCTTGTTACTCTTGTTTTACAATGATAGTTCCACAACCTAATTACAAGGAGTCAATTAGTAGGCCTACCTAACCCTACCTGACCTTACCAGACAATGTCTTTCATTTTCATAACCCCCTGTATTGTTACTAGCATTATCATTACCATTGTTCTTGTCGACTTTGTGACTAATAAAAATGACAATCATAATAATTTTTGTTTGTGGGGAAATTCAAGGGATTAACCCATTGCGGACGGGTGTCATGACATACATGACGTAGGAGCTTTGGCCTGACGACGGGCGTCATGACGTACATGACGTTCGGGGATTTTGAATCACTGTGCTTTTTAATTTTGCTATGAAAAAGGATAATTACTATAATTACCGTAACATCGTGCTAGCCTAACATTCAAAACCTAGATGGCACCACTTTTTCCTAGCACCAGCAGAGAGAGAGCCATCCACAGTCTCTAGCAAGCATTATCTTTATAGAGCAATGACACACTAAGTTGACGTACTCTTGCTCAAAAGTACCACCGATGAAGGATGTGCAGGCAGAACGAGAAGAGGAAGGTGACTCAATCCATACCCAGTGTCTAAAATGTACTCCTGTGCCAATATGGATGCCTTTCACTGTGGCACTCACAGAGTACAACTGAGTTTCATTCCTCTTCCCTACCTCTTCTTGTTATCTTTGTTGTAGGTGGTTATATGTTTCGTATTCGTTCATGACAGCACAAAAATACAAAAAAATAAAGTTACCTTTTGTCCTCCCATAAAACAGCAATACTTCTATCACACTGAGTATAAAGAAAATAATGAGCTAATATGGATAATATACTACAATTTTAGTCAACTGCAGCACTGATAGAGCCTGTCATATGGCACATATAAGTCTCTAAACTCAATAAAACACACAAAAAAATAAAACACAAAAACCGCTCTAGTTTTACAATGAATGACTGAAAGAGTGGGATGATTCAAATTATACTGCTTCAAGTAGTCTCTCTCTAAAATAATACCTATCCTGGAGGCTGGGCAAGCAAATTTATCCCCGTCTGCAATGGGTTAAACAGGTGAGGTTAGTATTGCTAGTATTGTCAGTATTAGCATTATTAGTATTATTAGTACTGCTAACTTGTCAAAAATATCATAAAGTAAAATGCTACTGGCCAGTGCATATGCACATGGACTCCCATCATCAATGGATTAATTACATATTGAAATGATAGTGGAATTCTGAAACTTGAGTCCATGAGTTAAAGCTTGTGCTGACCCAACTGTGAGGCTGGGACTCCGTAATTGTCTGCAAATGTTAGCTTTCCCAATTTGTGCAATGCTAATAACCATCCGAATATCAGAAAATTAAGAACCACTTATGAAAACAGGACATTTCTGAGGTCTGCCAAGGACATCTATAGTACGAAAGACTATAAATAGCAGCAAGGGAAATATAATACCAGCAAATAAAAATGCCTTTATTGGTATGGGAAGAATATGGGTAACGAAGAAAAATAGTCAAAAGGCACTTAAGAAATACCTAACTTGTCATAAATATTGGTAAGTGGGAATCGGAGGTCCTATGGAGCCGAATTTTACTTTTTAAAGGGATTGCACCTCGAAGCCCCATACATCAATCTTTAGGACATAATCTTCGTTTATTACCATTCCATCATCCTTCCTATTAATCCGAAGCTCATGGGAATCATATAAAACCACGTGATAATTCACACACCATAAGCCTGCATCTCGTTTACTTAATTCACAAAACAAAAATGAAACATCCGGCGGGGCGACCTATTCTGTGCAAGGTGACCTCTACAAACGGCCGATATTTCCCTCTGCATATTCAAATTAAAGGTCGTCCTTTGACGAACGGGCATTTCACTTCAAATAGAAAAGGACCACGAAGCCCTACGCGTTACACATCGAAAAGAGAAAAAAATAGTTCTCACCAGAGATTTCGTCACTCGTCCTGCCATGATGCCGGTCAGTCTCCTACTGATTAGGGCATCTCGAGGCTTCTGCTTAGTTTTGGTTGGGTTTCGGGGATTTATGGACCTATCGTAAATATGAGGTAAAATCATGTATGTTGGAAAGGCTAATTATTTCGTCTTAGCAGGTTTACAATTGGAAATAGGGAATAGGGAAAATGTTGCAATGACTTTTTTTTTTTTTTTGCAATTCATACTTCCGTTCCGCGTTATCTGAATATATCACTTAATTAGCGTAAACTCCTTATCCCTTTGCCTTACATAGTCTACCAAATAACTTTTAACGTAAATAAGGAAATAAGTCTTCATATATTTCATCTTTTCAATAGTTTCGGACGCAGTCTTATTGATCAGCGGTTACAGCAAACCCATAGTATTAAAGAAAAAAAATACAAAATTTGTTAGACATAATATCAATAATCTTTTAATAATATTTAATCTACAGTAAATAATACCCATAGGTACAAAAATCTAAAAAAACATTTCGTTCCCGAAGGATTTGCTAGCAGACGGTGACACTCCACATCTGAGTGTAACCAAAAGTTTCACTCCTATTCGCTTTGCAACGTCAATTTAACCGTCTCCTTCTCCCTCGATAGCACATTTATTGGACTAACGATGTCGGACACCGAGCAGAAAGTGGAGAGTGGAGCTCTTGAGAAAGTGGAAGAGCAGTCGCCAGAAGGAGGAGAGGAAAAGAAAGAGGTGAAGGGAAGAGAGCCAATATGGATGCAAAAACAAACCACTTATTGGCGTAAATATTTAGGGAGTTCGGGCTTTTTGTCAAAATTTTATCGAGACAGTAACCACAATTATAAATTGATGTTTATATTGAGTAGGGATGATTATGCAATGAAGGCGGTTAATTATCAGCAGAGCTTTAATGAAGAGAAAACGGCACAATGTTTTATTGTTTATTTTTTATAATTTTTATATGGTTACAGATAAATTCTGTCAGTACTTTTCTTATATTTGAATATTTTCTTTTAAGGTTTAGGAACATATATAGATGTTTTTTTATACACTGAAACTAATGAAGTTGGTCGCCTGAGTGGTTGGAGATAAATTCTCAGGATAAATTATAATTTCTGATTTAACCAATAATTTGACATGAGGCTTTATGAAGTAATCATTCAGAATAGGACCCTATGAAGTGTTACTGTGTCCCGCATGCTGCATGCTCTGGCAAGGCCAACAAGGCTCTACCACATATATTCTGGCAAGAGAGGTAGGTCTGGATCCTCAGTTGGCAGGAAGTTACCAGGGAATTCTACAAGCTCTGTCTGAGCACCAAGTATAGAGGCTATGTCATTGTTTGATGTGTAAATTCATACTAGACTAGATTTTTTTGTGCTGTGCATGTTACATCAGAATATGCACAGAAAAGTTCCTCGTCAAAATTTGTGGGAAAAATAGATGGTTCCATCTTGCCATGCAGAAACAAATTATTATTGTGAGGGAGCTATTATATATACAAAGTGAAACCATCTGCACTCCATAATGAATAAAGTCACATCAAATGGTGCATGAAATTGCCTGATGTCTGTGCTAAGAACAAGACAAAATCAGAAAGAAATGTGTGTAGAAATGAGTTCTTTACTCTATGCAGTTCTTTATAATCGATAATATTTATTGTTCTTTATTACCGCCACTTTTGGCTTTCTTGAGCTCTTTTTAATAAGATCTGGAAAAATTATCCACTACCGTTTGACTTTTGATATGGTTTTCTATTAACCCAGTTGCTGATGTGGCTTTTTTGGTTCCAAATGGTTGAAATCCCAGGATGTTTCAAAAGTGTAAGCCAAACGCCAGCACTGGCTGCGGCCAAGCACTATGTGCCCAGTCACCTGGCGTTAACAAGTTAACTCGGTTTATTTTAGTATGTTTTCTAATATTCAGCCTCCCACCTCTGTATGAGAGGTTAGAAATGCTTACCAAGGGATTATCAGGAACCTGATATTAACGCATGTCCATTACTGAAGTACATGCATGGCTTCTGCGCCTGTCTGCTCTCTGGCAAAGGTCAACAAACTTTAGTCGTATATCAGTTAAGGAACCAGTCAAAACTTTAACATTACAGAATATATGTGAATGAGGGTGTTGACCACTACCAGTGTCAAAGACACAAAGGCATGACAGTCACTTGACAATGCCAGTATTGATTTTTTATGCATCATTTGTCAGCTTTTAGTTTTTGTCACTGAGATCCCATAACTTTGATATATACTATACACAGCTAAGTATTGGAAAGTAGTTCGGTATTCCTAAATTTAGCAATTACCTGAAGACAGAAACCTCCAAAAGCCAGCACGCTCAATGCTCTCATGTTCTTGCGAGATCTTTTTGTCTTTGGCCCCAAGTAGTAATAAAGGTTGGTTAACTGCAAAACCATGATCAACCAGTCTACTTATAGAATGTTTCCTTAGTTGCTGAGAGTTCATTTATATATGCACTGCTCACTATGGTCCATTTTGTTATTTTATTTTTTTGCATAGATGATTCCACAAGAGCTTAGTCACCAAAAAGTTGATTAAAAGACTTCCTGCCATCTCCACTTTATCATATATATATATATATATATATATATATATATATATATATATTATATATATATATATATATATTATTTTTTTTTTTTTTTTTTTTTTTTTTTTTTTTTTTAGAAACTTTTCATTGTTATATCTATTATTAACATTGCAATAACATGATACCAGCAATAAAAGTAATAGAAGAAGTGATATACATATTCATAAATATATGTGTATATATATATAATAATAATAATAATAAAATAGTACCCATGTTATTGGGTACTATCAATATCAAATCAAATTGCATGAGGTATCGCAGTATCAGATAGTGCATATAGTATAAGTCCTGAATATAAATTAGTGACTTTCAGCCTGTCAAGAGAGAGTAGGAGAGAAAGTGAGGGAATAACACTAGATACAGATTTCATGTAACTTATCTGATTTTCAAAATATATTTTGCCTGAAAGATGTGTATATTGTAATGACATTTACTTAACAAAATTCCAAATTTCATATTGAAAGGAAGTTCCTTTCACTTCTAAGTCCACCACTGGGCATAATGCATGAACCTCCACTCTTACATACTAAGCTTATTCCGAAATGAGTAGTGGGTT
The DNA here is from genome assembly GCA_017312705.2 of Penaeus japonicus. NCBI lineage: Eukaryota > Metazoa > Arthropoda > Malacostraca > Decapoda > Penaeidae > Penaeus > Penaeus japonicus. The sequence continues at coordinate 103,945 of BOPN01000132.1, forward strand.
TGTCTTGAAGCTGGTGTTCTTCACTTAGGCAAAGCTAAGTGGTGAACTTAGTGAGAAGCACTTTCAAAATTAATTTATCAAGGTAGAATGCGCCTCTCCTACATAGGGTTAGAAATATTGGTATAGTTTTCCACTTTTTACTTTTCTTGCATATTGGCTAATATAATTGATGAAGTTTGTCATGAAAATTGGATAGTTTATTTGATGATCATACTCAAAAGGAAGCTTTGGTTCCTCATCAGCATTTAGTAATCAAACTAAAGTAGAGTAAGCGTTTATTTAATCAGATATTTATTTGGAATACAACCTTAGTCTACATCTGATTTGATATTTGAAATCTAATCCAAGATGAAAAGCCTCATTTGCAGTGACTGCCCTATCACTTGTAGTAAGGTACATGGTTTGAACATCTAAGAAGTATCCTCTTTATTTTATTTATATAGGTAGATAGAAATATAGATATAAATAGGTATATATGTATATATCTATGTATCTCTCTCTCTCTCTCTCTCTCTCTCTCTCTCTCTCTCTCTATATATATATATATATATATATACATATATATATATATATATATATATATATACATATATATATATATATATGTGTGTGTGTGTGTGTGTGTGTGTGTGTGTGTGTGTGTGTGTGTGTGTGTGTGTGTGTGTGTGTGTGTGTAT
>BOPN01000132.1:112725-115225 GCA_017312705.2 Penaeus japonicus
TATGTATATATACATATATATTTATATATTTATGTATATATTTATGTATATATATATGTATATATATGTATATATATGTATATATACATATATATATACATATATATATATATTTATATATATATATATATACATATACATATACATACATACATACATGGATATATAAATGCATAGTTGTTGTTTTTTTGTTGTAGTAGTAGTAGTAGTAGTAATTTTATCAAATGTGAATAAGGTGATTGCTCTGACTTGTAACTGATGGAGTGAGATTTGATAAAATCCTGATTTGTATAAATACAAGTAGTAATGCAGATCTGTACCAATACCTGAGTTTTTCCTAAAAATTCCATGTATTTAGGTTGGGACAACTGCCCTTTACCCAATGCAGACCTAACTGGCAGTCAGGAGAGGCTGTCAATGATGCTGGCGGCACCAGCTAAAAATTAGAGGGATGTGGAAGATGTTTTCTCCGCCCTCCAGGCTGTGCAGAGTATTTTTCCATAAATCCATCACAAAACAAGGGTTTGGGCTGACTTCGGAACCCATTGCCATTATAGCCAAAATACTTCACGACTGTCAGTGCGCTTCAATAATGGGCAGATCCCAATGTCACCTGTCTGTTAAGCCTAACCAGCACCGTCGTGCATGTCATGACACCTGTCTGCAATGGGGTTACAGTTAATTATTCTATCTAATGTATGCTTTGAATGCCTCCTGCTCCAGTGATGTCCAACCTTTTAGGACCATGGCCCTCCTCTGGCATTCCCAAATAGTCGTGGCCTGCTTTCCTTCAGATGAAGTTTAGGATTTATGATAAGATACATCTATGAAGCGAATCTGCTGCACCTTACAACAAGAGTACTAGCTATTTCTTCTCCCCTAGTCTTCCTTTTGGTTCTTTTATTCTTGCTCCAACCATGGATACTACTTAGATATTTTTAAAGTCAAAGCTATTTTTACATGTAACTCATGCTTGGAGATGTCACATATCTCTTTATTCTATTTTGATCAATCAAAACCTGATTGCTTATTTTATGTTGCCAGCCCCCAATGAGTGCAGCGAGTATTGAGGCTGCAGAAGAAGCAAAACTGCGATCAAAGTATCCCATTGTAGGCCGACCCATGGCAGGCCACTCAGCATTTCTTCAAAAGAGGCTGGCAAAGGGAGTAAGTACAAAGCATTTTTGGTTCATTTTTCTCATTGCCTCTGTTATCTGATTTACTAGGAATGCATTGACAGACTCCTCAAACTTATTGATGATTGTAATTTGATATGTTTGTTCATTTAATTTTTATAAAAGACTTGATTGATTTTTTTTTTTTTTTTTTTTTTTTTTTTTTCCCCATAAAGAATTTAACCCAATTTTATGATGTCATTAGTGACAGCTTTATTTGTATGAAAAATTAGTAAAGTTTGTGAGAATTTCAGACATGAAATGAATATGTATGTTTTTGTACTTTCTAGCAAAAATACTTCGATTCGGGAGACTACCAGATGGCTAAACAGAAGCCTGCAACCAAGTCTCGAATGCCTCCGCTCCTAGCACAGCCCACTGGAGAAGCCATCCCCACGCCAGAGTCTGTGCCTGTCCGCAAGACTTCTATTATCCAGCAGAGTAAACTAACCACTGCATCATAAGTCATGTGCGGCTTAAAAAGAAATGTTTCTTAATTATCTTTTTTTTTTTTTTTTCTTTCTTTTTCTTTTTTCTTTTTTAGAATCTTTTGTTTTGCCCATTTACTACACTGTGGGTGTGGGAATATACTGATGAGCAGTCCCTGTAGGTTAAGAGCTTAATATAAGGTAATAGAGCCCAAAACATCTTTGCGGGGCTTGATGCATGCATGATCCACAAGCAGTGAGGAAGATATCAGCTGTGATTTAAATCTTAGATGAAATAGTCATGCATTCTTTATTATTCCCAGTGATGCTATAGGAGGGACTGGTTGGCATTATTTCCCCTAAACCTGCAGGATTTTGTACCTCCAGTATGATGCAAGCTCCACATGTTTGTGTGAAACTTGTTGCTAAATCATATCAAGGAGTTTGTTTAATAAAGGGTTCCTTAATACTTGTAAAGAAGTAAAGAGAGAAAAGGGTATACTTATTTTCCATACCATATAGTGAATCTCTTTTCTTTCATGTTATTGGATCAGGTCACAAAAAATGTGAAATGTTTTTAGTTGACATTCAAGGTTTTAGTTTCATGTTTTTAAGTATCTGAGGATCCCGAATGACATTATAAGGGCTTTAGCTGGATGGAGAATCCATTACTTTAAGAAAATATAAGACAGAATATAACTTTTCTAATAGCCATTTTTGTGCTGAAGAAACTGTTTGAAAAAAAGCTTTCCTACCATAGTGTATACAAATAACATAGTCATGTAACAAAATCAGAAGCTATGTGCCCATCTTTTACTCAACAATATTCAGGGACTGTTTAGGACTTGCATTCTGCTTTATTATGAGGTGTTTTTCGTTTGCAAGCATTGTACCACC
>BOPN01000132.1:137725-150225 GCA_017312705.2 Penaeus japonicus
GCATAGCCTGTTGCTTGTTGTACAGGAGAATCTGTTTATAAATATTGTCATTAATTTTGAGCTCACTATATATGCTCGAGATTACTGTGGAAGAGGAATCCAGATATAAGAAAAATGGAATTAGAAATAGCATCTACGTACGATCATTCACTGTGTTCCGATAATTAACTGATAGCAAAGTCCCATAATGAAATGCATTCAACTTCAAATACTCAAGAACATACACCATAAAGCATTTAAGACAACAGTTTTTGCTTTTATTATCACAAATTGCACCATTTCCGCAAATATTCCCTAGTTCTCGTACATCGTCATCCGCACCTCAAACACTTCGCACCAGAGACTATGCTTCACAACGCCCAAAGAAAAATAAGGCAAATTAAACAGAATATCCATACTTGTAGATCACTCAACATACAGCAAATACCCCTTAGATGAATATCCTTTGCCCCATGGGTAATCCTATACTGAATAATAACAAGAAACCCAGTGGATATTTGCTTGAATGAAAACGCGATGTTGGTAAGCCTGCTGGTGTACACTACACACGTTGAATCAAGAAGTGTGTCGTAAGAGGCAGACTCCCGCACTTGCTCCAACGCGTAGCGAAAACTTCTATCAGGCGACCGCCAGTTTCACCGTGTGCCCTTGCAGAGGTTGGCACACGAACACGATGTTGCGACCATTTCCTAGGTATATTTGAGCGCTGAAGAGGTAAGCGACCGTCAGTTGAGAGAAACGTCAGAAGGAGCAGGAGATACAGTGTGAATCGCCGAAGAGTGTGGAAAAGAGTTTCCTTGTTTGAGTGTGTCTGGAGGATGTGCCTGTGATGGGGATACAGTGCCTTGAAGGTCTTAGGGGTAAGGAATTTAACTGCTGTTTTTTGGAAGTAATTTGTTCTTGAAAGATTTCAGGTTGGTATTTTAGAGTAACCGATTAAGCACACAGTCTCGCGTTAGTGACAGATTAAGAGATAAGAAATTGTGAAGGTCTCTTTTCCTAAATTTACTGTTGTAAGGAGACTCATGACGGTTAGTAACTGATAAGATAACAATATCAGTTACCATTCTGCTTTAGTGTGGCAATTTATGAATACAAGTTTTTTTACCCATAGAACTCTGGGACAAAATAGTGTCAAATGTGAACCTCTTTTGTTCACACTCTCCACACCTCCCCTTAGGGATTCCAAATCATGGTTCCCTGATTGGAAAAATGCCCTTAAATCAATCTATGTCTAATAGTAACAGAGTTTTTCTTTTCAATTAGTGGCAGTGTTTTATTATTCTGTGTCTAATAGTTACGTATTTTTTTGTCAGATAGATGGGCAGGGAGTTTGTAGGCTAAGCAGATGAAATGCATGTGCGAATGAGTCTTCAGGTCGTTCCATAAGGTGTCGTGCCAAATTTCCGAAACTTTCTAGAATTTGGGTGTGTTGTTATATTAGGTTAGGTAGTGTAGCCTAATGGGTAAATTACCTTTAAAGGTCTGCATCATAAATCTAAATTGGTATTGTTGGATTCCTTGTAATGTCTAATATGAGTGAGGTTATTACCTGCATAAAACATGTATAAATGCAAACTGAAACCACTCTAAATACACAAAAGACCTCTCAAGAGAATCCATCAATACCAATTTTGATGTGTTTTATGAGGCATAGCCATTATAGAAATGAATTGGCAACTGTAACGAAATCCTTCTTACCCGTCTGCTAGACTCACCAGGATATGGTGACCTTTGATCACATAGCTCCTTCTTGTGACTGAATGTTGGTTTGGTCAGGAGTTTAATTGTATACTTATTTGAATCTTTTCATACCCCCTCTTTATCAATTTTTTACTAATCTTCAGTGAAAATATGGGTATACACATGTAATTCCTGTATTTGTATAGTATAATGAATGAGTGATGTCATACTATCTGTTATTTATTATTATTATTATTTTTTTTTTGGGGGGGTGGCCATTTCTACTTTCATTATTTTATTTTCATCATATGGAGATTTTAAATTTTGTTTAAAATCAAATTATTTTGTTTTTGACTTTGTTTTCAAAAAGTAGAAAAAAAAAGAAACTTTCGTGTTTTTATTACTGAATCATTTTGCTTAAATTGTTCTTAAAGGTAGGAAAATGAAATAGACACAGATTTTTTTTTTTATATATATCTAAGAAATACTCCTTTGTATGGAAGAGGTACAGTAGATATTATTAAACAGCTTGACATACTGCTTCTTATGTTTTGGGAGGCTTTCTTCAGTAGGACTCAAAGGCTTTACCATAGATCATTCCATTGTCCGATTTACACTATATAAACCAAGGAACTTCTAGATTCTTGATAAGTTTATTATGGTGGTATATCATGGTTAGGAACAAGGGTTTTCAATAGATGTTTCAAATATGATTGTAGTTACTGGAGGATAGTATATGATTGGAAAGGCCTGTGAGGTAAAAGATGAGCAGTTCTAAGTAATGTGTGGCGGCAGATAGGCCTGCCTCAAGGTTCTGATGCTACCCTGGATCAAACACCATCAGGCGTGGAAGGAGGAATTTATTTCATGGAAGAAATAATGACAATGAAAATAATATATGAATGGTATGTTATGAAGGAAAAGGGAATGTGAAGACAGGAGACTTATAAGTAGAAGTGAGCAGTGCTAGATGTTTTTGTCTGATCATATGCAATCTGCAGTCAGTATTTTAAAAGGACTTTGGGATATACATGAATGTTACAATATTTTATGGGTATGTAAATTTGGAGGAAGAGCCCTCATAGAAAGAACTTGCTTAAACCCCATGTATAACAAAATTCAGAATAACAAATGAAATACAAAACTAATTCATCCCAGGCATAAATGATGCACAGGATGCCCTTGCTACTCACATACTGCAAAAGTCCCTTGAAGTCCATTTCACATTTCAGCTAGTACAGTGCTCAATTACTGATGTGTAAGGTTAACTTTTTGAGTACACTGACTAGATGCTGGGTTGGATCTGGATGACCTCCTATCGTATGGGAATACACTGACTTACATTTTTGTTACCTCATATGCAGAGGGTTAAATTAACCCAGTGTGGATCAGAGTGCAAGCAAGTTAAATGGTTGTGAAGACTGAATATATGGGATGTTGCGGGCATCAGCCAGAAATTAGAGGGACATGGACATTGTTGTCTCTGCATTCCCGGAAACACAGATATCGTGTTATGTATGTAGTGACATCCATCTTTTATGCCTAACCAGAACCATCATATAAGTTATGATGCCTGTCCACAAAAGACAATGGGAAGACAAGTTGCTGAAATGCACAAAGGTTTTATAAATATTTATATGTTGTTGCCAGAAAGCAAGTTGCTAAGTAAGAGTCATCTTTCAGAGGGTATCCATCTTAGTATTAGTCCTTTTAAATATAGCAAATGCAGAATGATGCAGACAAAAAACATCTAGATATGAAACCTAAATTTCCAAAGAAGAGTTATTTGGAAATGTCTTCAAGCATTGCATGTTTTTTTATGAAGACGGTGAAAATGACAACATGAATTGATGAGTATAAACAAAAATCAAAATAAAATGCAGTCAAATGACTGTCATTAAATCATACTAAGTATTGAATTTTTGAAGTGAATGGGTTTTAAGAATAAATTTTTTGTTTAAAGAAGAGTTGCATTGACTGTTTTTAAATGGATTATTAAGTTGAGGATATTACTTCATATGTTCAAAATGAAGTGTGATAGATAAAGGTAATATTTTGCCCTAAAATGAAAGCAAAATAAAATGTTGCATATGGATTTTTTTGTACAGTTCAAACCTGGGCAAAATGGATGCAGAAACACTCTTTTCCAAAAGATGTAAGAGTAATCGGAAAGGATATTCATAAATGCTCTTCATCCCTAAAAGAGATTATATAATTACCTCTTATGACCTTGGAAAGGAAATAAGTAAATGATTACTGTCACCTAATATCTGAGACTTTAATTTTCCTTTTAAGAACAGATCATGTTTATGGATACAGAGAAAAATACATAAGAGCAATTTACATAGCCAAACCTTTTATGAGGTCTCAAGTGTCTAGTTTAGTTTATCAAGTTAACCCACACTGGACGGGTGGTACAGTACTGTACTGCGCATTCAAAAGCCCAGTGGCCGGGCGGCACAGTATTGTGCCAGCCATTCAATTGATTTAGGCCTAATAATTCGAACGCCCCGGCATTGGGACATTCAAGGCTAGAATTCCCCCGTCGTGGATGGGTTAATTTGTCTGAAGTTGTAATAAGTTCATTCTTCAGTGCATAATAAGTTTATTTTTTTATTTCATGAGAAAATTATTACAAATATCAGTTTTATATTGGCTCAAAAAAGCTTGTGTACAAGCATACCAGAATATTGGAGAAAATTCTTTATTCATGGGATATTTATCCTCTAGAAAATAAGCACCTGAATACAGAAAGGACTGATCATGGCTTGAAAAATTCTCTGCATGACATGTCACTTTTAAAGGTACATGACCTGTCATTGTGCAAGAACAGCACACAGGAAACAACTAATATTAAACCCTGAGATAAAAAGAATGCTTGCTAACCAGCCATGTATGAAGTACCTGTTGCTGTAGAATAGGGTGAAATGCAGAACTATATTGAATTTGTGATAAATAATCTCATGGAAAAGATTTTTCCCTCGCTTAGAAATATCTGGTTTTTGCAGTCTAATACAAATGGTGAAATTTCAGTAACGTGAAGAAAAGTAATTAACTTTGTATGAAATAGAATCAGCTTAATTAACTTTTACATTGTTATAAAGAAAAGATATATACATATATATGCAATGTTCTAATCAAATGACAAAACAAATATTTCAGAACTTCGTAAGTATGTTAGGAAAATAAAGAGTGCATTAGCTCAGTAGGCACATCGATGGTGTTGATCAGGGAGTGACAGAAATGGTGTTTCAGGGTGGAATCCAGGTGAGGGTGTGAAAATGCCACCCGACCTGTCAGAGGCAGAGCGGCCACTGGCTGTGTTCCCCCACGAGAGCAGCCAGGAGACTACCTGTGATAACCCCCCACCTAGACTTGCGGCTGAATGCATCACCAGCAGCATTGGTAGGGGTGTGCCAAGGGAAGAGCACCACCCCTTACCCAGACCTGTGGCTGAGAGTGCGGACAGCATCACTGGCAAAGGCGGTGGGGGGCAGGTTCATCAGCCCCAAGGTTGTGATGGTGGGTCTAGAGTGGGAGATGGAGCAGTTGGGTCCACAAATCAGGGTGGGGTGACTCAGGTCGCCTCATCCAGTGTAAGCTTGTTCCGCCTCTCTCCTGCTCTTAGAGCCACCTTCGCATCAGTGGGAGCCACCGATACAGCCTACCCATTCAGAGAGGTATTACAAACAGTTAGTGGCAGTCATTTACTTGGAACTCTGTAGTGTGCATCAGAAATCAGCCTATGAAAATGGAGATTTTACAGTATTTTTTTTTTTTTCCACTTTATTTCTTGATTGCTGGAGTAATGTAACTTGATTTCTCTTTTGTGTGGAGTATGACAATGTGACATCTTCATTTTCATGCTAGGTTTCAAGATTGGAGCATTTTATTAGATTCTGGATGGTATGAGGTTAATAGTAGGGAGATCAGTGTTTTATGTGATGGCAGAAATGAAGATACTACTTTAGATACAAGGATTGATCGATACAATCTTACTTTTCAAAATTTGTAGATAGGGGAAAAAAAGAAACTTATAAGCACAATCTCCTCCCACTCATGCCCCCTCCCTGCTTTCTCTCTTTCACTCCCCTCCTCCCCATTCCCTTTCTCTCTCTCTCTCTAACTCCATCTTCTCTCCCTTCCCTTCCCTTAACTAACATCACCTCATCTTACCCTAAATAACATTAATTTGCCTTGCCTTGCCTTGTCATAACTTTCTTCCCTTACATTTTGCTTCCCTTCCCTACCAATCCTTCTCCCTCCCTTTCCTTTCTTTTCTTTTCTTTTCTTTTCTTTTCTTTTCTTTTCTTTTCCTTTCCTTTCCTTTCCTTTCCTTTCCTTTCCTTTCCTTTCCTTTCCTTTCCTTTCCTTTCCTTTCCTTTCCTTTCCTTTCCTTTCCTTTCCTTTCCTTCCCTTCCCTTCCCTTCCCTTCCTTCCCCTCCCTTCCCTTTCCCTTCCCTTCCCTTCCCTTTCCTTCCCTTCCTTCCCTTCCCTTCCTTCCCTTCCCTTCCCTTCCCTTCCCCTCCCCTCCCTCCCCCTCCCCTCCCCCTCCCCCTCCCCTCCCCTCCCCCTCCCCCTCCCTCCCCCCCTCCCCCTTCCCCCTCCCCTTCCCTTCCCTTCCCTTCCCTTTCCTTTCCTTTCCTTTCCTTTCCTTTCCTTTCCTTTCCTTTCCTTTCCTTTCCTTTCCTTTCCCTTCCCTTCCCTTCCCTTCCCTTCCCTTCCTTTCCTTTCCTTTCCTTTCCTTTCCTTTCCTTTCCTTTCCTTTCCTTTCCTTTCCTTTCCTTTCCCTTCCCTTCCTTCCCTTCCCCTCCCTCCCCTCCCTTCCTTTCCTTCCCTTCCCCCTCCCCCTCCCTTCCCTTCCCTTCCCTTCCCTTCCCTTTCCTTTCCTTTCCTTTCCTTTCCTTTCTCCTTCCCTCCTTCCCTTCTTCCCTTCCCTTCTTCCCTTCCCTTCCCTTCCCTTCCCTTCCCCCTCCCCCTCCCTCCCCCTCCCTCCCTCCCCCTCCTCCCTCCCCTCTCACCTAATCTCCTTGCTTAATTACTTTACTTTACTTTACCTGAGCTCCTCTTCCCTTTTCTTGCTGTGTCTTAACTTTCTTTACATTACTGTTTTCCTTCCCATCCTATATGTTTACTCCCCCTCCCCCCTCCCTTTCCCCTTTCAATTTCATTTCCATTTCCTTCCTTTCCCTTATTGCATCAACTTACGCATCACTTTCAGTAATGTCTTTAAGTGTTCCAAGTGTTGAATATTTGACTTTATCTATTTGACAATTGATATTGTTCTTTTTCTTTTTTTCGTATAATTTGTATTTGGATTTGTGGAATGTTTCTCTTCTCTCTAATTTCCTGTAATTACATTGTTTGTTCTGACTTGGAAGCAGAAAACTGTTGAGTATATACTATACACTATATTACACATGCTTCTTGTACTATTTTCTTTGTAAAAGGCTTGCACTGTAGTCACAATAATACTATATCATTTATTTGTAGTTGTAGCAGCAAAATATCAGCACGGTAGTGATCTATCTAAGTTTGATGTGCAGACAGAGATCAAGTCACTTGGTAAGTCACATAGTTGTGGTACATACTCAACAGTTGAGCATACAGAAGCATTAACCTTTGCCTGTGCTGTATGTCCATTAGGGGTGTATGTGCCTGCCTGCGTTCTCATCATTGTGATTGGGATATGGTTGTGTGGTATCCACAAAGATGCTCAGCTGGCGTAAGATAAACCTGGAGCACAGCACCCCAATTGCTTTCCTCAGCTTGCAGCAGCCTAGGCATTAGCAAGTAAGCTGTTGCTTAACTCATTCATTGTGATAGCCCTATGTGACAATTACATTATTTAGAATTTCTTTGCAACACAGCTTTATATTTACATGTTATTTTATGTATTTATTGATTTTTCTACTTTAAAAAAATCACCACTACAGTTTTCAGTCTTATTTATATTTTTCTAAGGTATATTCTTGTAAACATTATTTTGTTAATTTTTCCCTGCTATTATTCATTATGATATTTTACAAGAAACATTCACTTTCTCTCTCTCTCTTTCTCTTTCTCTTTCTCTTTCTCTTTCTCCTTCTCCTTCTCCTTCTCCTCCTTCTCCTTCTCCTTCTCCTTCTCCTTCTCCTTCTCCTTCTCCTTCTCCTTCTCCTTCTCCTTCTCCTTCTCCTTCTCCTTCTCCTTCTCCTTCTCCTTCTCCTTCTCCTTCTCCTTCTCCTTCTCCTTCTCCTTCTCCTTCTCCTTCTCCTTCTCCTTCTCCTTCTCCTTCTCCTTCTCCTTCTCCTTCTCCTTCTCCTTCTCCTTCTCCTTCTCCTTCTCCTTCTCCTTCTCCTTCTCCTTCTCCTTCTCCTTCTCCTTCTCCTTCTCCTTCTCCTTCTCCTTCTCCTTCTCCTTCTCCTTCTCCTTCTCCTTCTCCTTCTCCTTCTCCTTCTCCTTCTCCTTCTCCTTCTCCTTCTCCTTCTCCTTCTCCTTCTCCTTCTCCTTCTCCTTCTCCTTCTCCTTCTCCTTCTCCTTCTCCTTCTCCTTCTCCTTCTCCTTCTCCTTCTCCTTCTCCTTCTCCTTCTCCTTCTCCTTCTCCTTCTCCTTCTCCTTCTCCTTCTCCTTCTCCTTCTCCTTCTCCTTCTCCTTCTCCTTCTCCTTCTCCTTCTCCTTCTCCTTCTCCTTCTCCTTCTCCTTCTCCTTCTCCTTCTCCTTCTCCTTCTCCTTCTCCTTCTCCTTCTCCTTCTCCTTCTCCTTCTCCTTCTCCTTCTCCTTCTCCTTCTCCTTCTCCTTCTCCTTCTCCTTCTCCTTCTCCTTCTCCTTCTCCTTCTCCTTCTCCTTCTCCTTCTCCTTCTCCTTCTCCTTCTCCTTCTCCTTCTCCTTCTCCTTCTCCTTCTCCTTCTCCTTCTCCTTCTCCTTCTCCTTCTCCTTCTCCTTCTCCTTCTCCTTCTCCTTCTCCTTCTCCTTCTCCTTCTCCTTCTCCTTCTCCTTCTCCTTCTCCTTCTCCTTCTCCTTCTCCTTCTCCTTCTCCTTCTCCTTCTCCTTCTCCTTCTCCTTCTCCTTCTCCTTCTCCTTCTCCTTCTCCTTCTCCTTCTCCTTCTCCTTCTCCTTCTCCTTCTCCTTCTCCTTCTCCTTCTCCTTCTCCTTCTCCTTCTCCTTCTCCTTCTCCTTCTCCTTCTCCTTCTCCTTCTCCTTCTCCTTCTCCTTCTCCTTCTCCTTCTCCTTCTCCTTCTCCTTCTCCTTCTCCTTCTCCTTCTCCTTCTCCTTCTCCTTCTCCTTCTCCTTCTCCTTCTCCTTCTCCTTCTCCTTCTCCTTCTCCTTCTCCTTCTCCTTCTCCTTCTCCTTCTCCTTCTCCTTCTCCTTCTCCTTCTCCTTCTCCTTCTCCTTCTCCTTCTCCTTCTCCTTCTCCTTCTCCTTCTCCTTCTCCTTCTCCTTCTCCTTCTCCTTCTCCTTCTCCTTCTCCTTCTCCTTCTCCTTCTCCTTCTCCTTCTCCTTCTCCTTCTCCTTCTCCTTCTCCTTCTCCTTCTCCTTCTCCTTCTCCTTCTCCTTCTCCTTCTCCTTCTCCTTCTCCTTCTCCTTCTCCTTCTCCTTCTCCTTCTCCTTCTCCTTCTCCTTCTCCTTCTCCTTCTCCTTCTCCTTCTCCTTCTCCTTCTCCTTCTCCTTCTCCTTCTCCTTCTCCTTCTCCTTCTCCTTCTCCTTCTCCTTCTCCTTCTCCTTCTCCTTCTCCTTCTCCTTCTCCTTCTCCTTCTCCTTCTCCTTCTCCTTCTCCTTCTCCTTCTCCTTCTCCTTCTCCTTCTCCTTCTCCTTCTCCTTCTCCTTCTCCTTCTCCTTCTCCTTCTCCTTCTCCTTCTCCTTCTCCTTCTCCTTCTCCTTCTCCTTCTCCTTCTCCTTCTCCTTCTCCTTCTCCTTCTCCTTCTCCTTCTCCTTCTCCTTCTCCTTCTCCTTCTCCTTCTCCTTCTCCTTCTCCTTCTCCTTCTCCTTCTCCTTCTCCTTCTCCTTCTCCTTCTCCTTCTCCTTCTCCTTCTCCTTCTCCTTCTCCTTCTCCTTCTCCTTCTCCTTCTCCTTCTCCTTCTCCTTCTCCTTCTCCTTCTCCTTCTCCTTCTCCTTCTCCTTCTCCTTCTCCTTCTCCTTCTCCTTCTCCTTCTCCTTCTCCTTCTCCTTCTCCTTCTCCTTCTCCTTCTCCTTCTCCTTCTCCTTCTCCTTCTCCTTCTCCTTCTCCTTCTCCTTCTCCTTCTCCTTCTCCTTCTCCTTCTCCTTCTCCTTCTCCTTCTCCTTCTCCTTCTCCTTCTCCTTCTCCTTCTCCTTCTCCTTCTCCTTCTCCTTCTCCTTCTCCTTCTCCTTCTCCTTCTCCTTCTCCTTCTCCTTCTCCTTCTCCTTCTCCTTCTCCTTCTCCTTCTCCTTCTCCTTCTCCTTCTCCTTCTCCTTCTCCTTCTCCTTCTCCTTCTCCTTCTCCTTCTCCTTCTCCTTCTCCTTCTCCTTCTCCTTCTCCTTCTCCTTCTCCTTCTCCTTCTCCTTCTCCTTCTCCTTCTCCTTCTCCTTCTCCTTCTCCTTCTCCTTCTCCTTCTCCTTCTCCTTCTCCTTCTCCTTCTCCTTCTCCTTCTCCTTCTCCTTCTCCTTCTCCTTCTCCTTCTCCTTCTCCTTCTCCTTCTCCTTCTCCTTCTCCTTCTCCTTCTCCTTCTCCTTCTCCTTCTCCTTCTCCTTCTCCTTCTCCTTCTCCTTCTCCTTCTCCTTCTCCTTCTCCTTCTCCTTCTCCTTCTCCTTCTCCTTCTCCTTCTCCTTCTCCTTCTCCTTCTCCTTCTCCTTCTCCTTCTCCTTCTCCTTCTCCTTCTCCTTCTCCTTCTCCTTCTCCTTCTCCTTCTCCTTCTCCTTCTCCTTCTCCTTCTCCTTCTCCTTCTCCTTCTCCTTCTCCTTCTCCTTCTCCTTCTCCTTCTCCTTCTCCTTCTCCTTCTCCTTCTCCTTCTCCTTCTCCTGTATATATATGTATATGTATATATGTATATGTATTTATTTATATATCTATATATGTATATATATATGTATGTATATATATCTATATGTATATATATATATATACATACATATATATATATATATATATATATATATATATATATATATGTATCTATCTATCTATCTATCTATCTATATATATATATATATATATATATATATATATATATATATATATTTATATATGTTATATATATATATATATATTTATATATATATATTTATATATATTTATATATATGAATATATATATATATATATATATATATATATATATATATATATATATATATATATATATATATAATTATATATATATATATATATATATATATATATATATAAATATATATATATATATAATTATATATATATATATATATATATATATATATATATATATATATATATATATATTATATATATATATATATAATGTATATATATGTATATATTTATACTTGATAGATATAGGTATAGATATATATATATGTATATAGATTGATAGATGAAAAAATAGATAAATTGATGGATTATTAGATATACATAAAAAAAAAAAAAAAAAAACTACGAAATTTATTTTGGTAATTTTCATATAGTAACAACAGTTTGGCTTTAAGAGCATTTCACAGAATTGAAATTGCATTTTCAAATTGTTCACTGAAATGATAAACTTGAGGCTGCTGAAGGACTGAGGAACTTAAATTTGTTAATAAAGTCATTTCAATTTGATTTTTCTAAGGATACCAAGTGTGTGTGGTAATATCAAGGTAAGTAGAATCCCAGCTGGGTTTGGAGAGATACCCCTGGTGTTTTACCTTCTCATGAGTAATGCATGTCTTTCCCCTCCTACTACTACTCGCAGAGGCATTTTGCATATAATGGTATTCATGCAATTATTTTTAGACTATAGCATGAGGCTATACATATCTCTTGACTTGTGTTCCTTTCCATTTGACAGATGGCACTGGCTCTTTGGGACTTACTCTAAATGTTAATGTTAAATATTCAATCCAGAATCTTTGTTTAACTCGGTGGTGCTGGGATGTTATTATTATTAATATTATTTATATATATATATATATATATATATATATATATATATATATATATATATATATATATATATATATATATATATATATATATATATATATATATATATATATACATATATACATATATACATATATACATATATACATATATACATATATGCATATATGCATATATGCATATATATATATATATATATATATATATATATATATATATATATATATATATATATATATATATATATATATATATATATATATATATATATAAAAGCTTTGAAAAAAGGGGTCATTAGTGCTGACCATTGAAGGTTTTCCTCAGAGACTTGCTATTTTTGCTTTAAAACCCCATGCTGAGGTAGATCATGGAAACGAGAGTACCCACCATTGTCATGGTTTGAAAGATGCAAACAGGCCTTACCTTTCCACGGATAAGAATAATATGATTAGAATAATTTCAGATTTAACAAATAACTTAGACTACTAAGCTTGCAAGTTTACTTTCCTTATTTCATGAAATGTTATTTGATATTAAAATCAATTTTACACAAATAATGCAATTTGCCATTATTCTATAATACTTACTTTTTTAAGACTTAATCTCAGAACTTTTTTTTATTTTAATATTTGTTTTAACCAAATGGTAATATACTTAAATTTTCTGTATAGACTGTAAATCACAAATTGCCTGGGTTAATTTGAAATTAAATCATTAGTCTTGAGTTTGCATTCAGAAAATTATGCACTTCTTGATCTGTAATG
>BOPN01000132.1:162725-165225 GCA_017312705.2 Penaeus japonicus
TACGTCATGTGGAAGGAGGCAAGGTGGCAAGGTAGGTTGAAATATTTTTTAATTGCCTTGGAAGGAGGCAAGTCAAAGGTACTCTTTCATTTATGGGCACATCCATATTAATGAATAGTGATTGACAGTGTCTAAAGTCTACAAACTAAAAAATATTGCTAGTTGTGGTCAAAATAGTTGCTCGAAATTCATATTTAAATCCATTCATATTATTAGACTGGAGTTGTTCCTCCCGTCGTCCAATCTCGGACAACGTATTTTCTGCAAGCACTTGGAATTTCGAGACAACGTTTGAGTTCAACATAAACCGTGTGGTTGGGTTTTCATGAGCCCATTTGTGGAAATGTGATTTATAAAATTCTGTGCTAGTGTGCTAGTTTACTCCTGTCCTCGCAAAGTACCCAATGATGTAGCATAGCTTGCAGAGCTATGGACTTTCTTTAGGGAATGGGATATACATATATTTTCATGATTACCTCTTTCCTCCCGATTTCAATGACACAGCTTTCTTAAAACATGGACGGGAGCTGCTTATATGATTCTCCTGTTATCAGTACAGGTCAAACATAAAAGGCCCCATCACATCGAGCAAAGCTCAAGCGTATATGGCCTATGTGAATTTAGATTTTGAGAGGCGGTGGGGCTCAAAACCGCTTTTCGTATGTCGGTAGTTATCCCAAAAAAATTTTTTTTTATTTTTTTCTGAGCACGATGCAGACAGCTATCCTGTAGTAATGAGTAATTGACACTCGGAAAGTATTGGCAATAATTTGTCAAATTGCTTAGGGCCACATGAAGACCTGTAAAGGCCCTGGCCTTATTAAGGTCTCTGAATACCATACTCTCTGATGATGATATAATGGGGGGATAAAAATGGAAATGGTTACAACTTCATAGTTTTATTTTTACTGCGAAAACACACACACACACACACACACACACACACACACACACACACACACACACACACACACACACACACACACACACACACACACACACACACACACACACACACACACACACACACACACACACACACACACACACACACACACACACTATCCATTCCAACTATGGTAAGAGGAAAAAGACCCTGGTCAATAATTGCCAGTTGCGACACCTTGGAAGCACACAAACTGGCTAAGTGCAACGTCACAGGCGCTGCAGTTAACACGGGTCTCTTATCTCACCCTAGGATTGTGATTTATTTTCTACATATCAGTCATTATCCTGCATCTTTTCCATGTGGTGTATCCCCCCCCCTCTCTCTCTCTCTCTCTCTCTCTCTCTCTCTCTCTCTCTCTCTCTCTCTCTCTCTCTCTCTCTCTCTCTCTCTCTCTCTCTCTCTCTCAATAATGGAAATCCGATAAAGAAACTAACTTTTATTACTAGTGGCAAGAGATAGATATTTCATTAAGAAATTTCACGTTTAAATAAGTGCTTTTGTCAGTTCTTGAGACCCATGCCCCAAAGTGTCAATTAGGTAATCGTAATCAAGTGACCAGCAAATCTCACGCTCAAATGTCATCAACCGCAGGGCCTTCTAGTTTTTCTTGCACCATGGATCGGAATCGAGATTAAACTCGCTTTAGGGCACAACGATATATATTTCAAGGAACACTGCCAAGGACAGCTGTCTTTATAAACTGGCTTTCAACAGCAACTTGGAGGTCAAGAGACTCCTGCAGATTTATCCTGACGAAATACGACCTGTGCCACATTTGAATTGATGTGAATCTCCGAACTTTCATGCTTTCTAATACGTTCATTCTGCTTCTTCCTTGCAAATGACGTTGCATGGAAGACAAAAGAGAGCATATTTTCTTAAATAATAGGAAATTCATTGATGGCGAGATTCTGAGTTGTGACACAAGCTTGTTGGGTGCATGATCTTTTGTTCTGCCTCTTGTGAGAACTTATTGTGATTTGCTTGGGCTGACATGATGTGACCTTGAGAACCATTTCCTTGACATCCATTGTGAGCTTAAGTTTAATGAGTAGATCAACCGTTTTCTGCTCCATATCCATCAAAGTATCAATCACAGGGATGCGTTGCTCTGAATTTCTATGACTGCAGTGGGTTTCGTTATATATATATATATATATATATATATATATATATATATATATATATATATATATATATATATATATATGATTTTTTTTTTATCTGATGAACTCTCTCCATCCTGACTACTATCATCCTTGTCACATCTCTCCTTGGATTCATGCAAATTATATGCATTGAATTGTTTGACAAGGGCTTAAAATCAGAGGCATCTGAACCACTGGGAAACATTACTTACAATGGTCTCCAATATTTACTTTGCAGTGTCAGTAACAAAGAAATTATATGGCTTACCTCATACACTGGCTTGGTTTTTCCGCTTCTTCTCGTCTTGCTTTTCTTGATTTTTTTGTATTTATCAATGGATAAAATTTTGCAAAGTAGATACATACTCAAATAATCCATATAAAAGTTCAAGGAATCTCATCA
>BOPN01000132.1:170225-172725 GCA_017312705.2 Penaeus japonicus
GTGCGCGTGCATTATGCATGCTTTCATGTATGTATATATATGCATGTATGTAAGTGCAAGCACACATACATGCCCACACTCACACAGGTACACATACACAGACAAACAAACACAGAATTATTTTGACAAAGTTATCCTACTATCACTGACAAATTATGTATCCAGATTTACTGAAGACAGCAAGCTCTACAATGCTACGAGATACAATTTGTGAAAGGACCAGCAATTACAAATATTTTACTTTCTTTTTATATAATCATCATTTATTACTTTCCTTATGCACCTTATTTCTTCACTTTATCTTTCTGTAAGTAAACAGAGGAAAACTGACATAATAATATACAAGTAGCGTATTTGCTGATCGCATCCCATTTGAATCCACATGTTGGAAATAAAAATGTTTCCAAACAAAGTATGTTGTCCTTGGTTGTAAAAAATGATCTATATACATATGAAATAACTACATTGATACTGCAAATCACCAAATACACCATCATTGACACTAATATCTTATGAGCTATGAGCAAAGGTGGGCAATATTTCTGTTCTATGCCTTTACAAAAATTATTTTCATAAGTTACCAAGACAGGAAGCAGGAACCAAGAAGCCTGTGGGTATTGGGTCATGTCCTTTGAATCGGGTAAGAATTCCCAGGTAAGTCATTCACAGCACAAAGCTGCTTGAAGGCCAACAAGTCCTTCCATCAAGGCAACATTGGAGGTTTTGATTCAATTTCCAGTTAATGGAACTAAATTAAAATATCTTGGAACAATACATGACCATCTCTGCTCTATGACACAGCACAAAATTAGCTCAGTGGGAGGGGAGGAGTCTGTACCAGCAGAATTAGAAAACAGTAAATGTTTGAGACACTTTCAATGCTACTTTTTCATTCAAACTTCTACAACAAATATGTGAAGAAGGAATATATAATAGAATATTTTAGATCTGATGTGACAGTATGTTTCTTGAAAAGATATATATGAGCATGTTATACATAATGAATAAATGAGTCAGTTATGATGCTGAAGTATAACTGGCTTAGTATAAAAGTGACAAACACTGCACATGGACCCCTCTCACTTTGGACAGAATATAAATGTACTGTGGTCCTAAATACTTGTGTTCCATTCATCAACAACATGAGCATAGTAACCAGTGATTGGAGACTGAGAGAATACCCTACATATCAAGAGGGTATTGAAGCAAGCTGTAAAAAAAGGAAATGATGCTGAACCATACATTAATTACATTTGCCAGTACATGTAGACTCTACATGTTACAATCTTTCTCTCAATAACAGGAAATAACATCCTGTCTCAGAATAATCTAAAATAAAAGCAGTTACCAGTGTCATGATGGTTACTATGAAATACAACATTGAAAGGAAACTAACCTATGTGAATGTTTCCAAGCTCCTCTACAATAATGTCAATCACAAAAGCGCTACAACAGCCAAAGTTTCCTGCACAATCAGTGGTTTCTCTTTTGACGAAAGGCAAATCAAACCAGATGGACCCATAAATGGACTAACTGATAAGATCTCACTATCCAGACATTTCAACATAACTTTCTTTTAGGAGTGTGATCTATATGAATGCCCTTCAATAGTAACTGACCCTGTACCATCACTAGATGTCATCACATCAAAGAATACCTTTACAAGTCCTATGGTTAAAAAGATACACAACTCTCAACATTATCACAGCAGACAGATCATTTTGCCTTTCGCCATCCACTTTTTTAGATCTCATGAACCATGATACAAACAGCTAGTACTGTAATATAACACAAGGCAGAGACATGCACACTTTTCGAGCTATTGGTTAGAATGAAAGACTAGAATGCCATGTAAAAATATAGGACCACCTTGTGGGGATCTCTCTTTAGTAAATATCTCTTCACACAATTATGACCATTTGCATACATTTAATGAAATGTGGAACTGTGTATGTACTAAAGTAGCACATACTGAAAGAACGTGTGCTGGCTGGAAAAGCAATTTATAATAATTTAACTGCAACTTAAAAGAAAATGACTCAAGGCAAAATATATAAAAGACTAGTAAAATTAAATGTTGTCATAATGATAATTCATATGTGAAGTTGAAGTAGAGGTTATTTTTCTTCTTTTTCTTACTTTGCAACAGAAATGAGCAAACAAATCTCTAATATATTTCATACTACTGAATAGTATAAAAAATGCGAGCATATATAATGACAGATAGAAAAGAAAAATCTGTATAAAAATACAGATTAAAGAAAAATGAAATTACACACAACAATGATAACCTTCAATAAGGTTGAACATCAGTAAGCTTGGAGAAGAAGTTCTCTTTCAAGAGAAAGATATACTTCTTTAAAAAATTTAAAGAAAGTTGTTTGCGCCATGAGCAACTAAGATAGAGATGAATATGCTGACACAGTGGAGATAGTTCAAGTAGGCACAGATGCCAGTTATACACACACAGATAACGACAGAATTGAAGATAAGTTTACGA
>BOPN01000132.1:180225-182226 GCA_017312705.2 Penaeus japonicus
GAGATAGATAGAGGTCAGTGATGAGAGAGATAGAGAGGGTGGGGGGACGAGAAGAGGTGAGTACAGAAGAGGGAAGAGGCATGGAGAGACTAAGGATATGAACAGTTTGATGTAACAAGACTGATCAGTTGTTGAGCTCACTCAGTTAGCTACCACGTGTTCTCCCTCGGTTATTTGCCAAATGTATTTCTAACAAACAACTACCAACAAAGTCACTAAAAAAAGTAAAATAAACGTAAGGTTATATCTAGATGGCTATTCCCCTTCTACAAAAAGAAGCCCCAGCATGAAACAGGTAGAGCGGCCGAGGGTTCGCGACTGTGTGTGTAAGGCAATACTGTCTGCACTGTCGGTGGGGATTGGGTTACAACACTATCGCGGTTTGTGCTATCATCCGTAGGGTACTTAAGATGAACCCTATGTACATCCACCTGATTCTTCAGTGAACTCCTAGCAGTCTTAGCTGTTGACGCGCCGACTAATTTTAAAGATCGGCAATCGTAATCAACGTTTCCATTGGGTCTGGAAAGCAGGCGAACATCGAGAGTCGCAATGCACCTCGCGCTGTATTTCTTTGTCTCTGTGAAGACAGTGATAAAAGCACTTCGCCAACTGAATCCTTAGCAGTACCGCACACGTCGATCTTGGGACCTCACGTGGATACCACGTGTGCACCAAGATCTTGCAAACTCTTCTAACTGTCTATATAAATATTCTTACATAATAAGCTTCCTTTGGTGTTCTTCTTGCACAGTGTAATAAAAAAAGAGTATGTTCTTTTAAAGCTGTCACCTTTGCTGTAACGAGATTAGATTTTGGTTTGTCTGATAATCTAGCATGAAAATACAATTCTTACGCTAGCAATACTAACTACACTAAACTAAAACAATAGCAATTATCATCATAATTACCAAACGATTGCAACATGTAAAGACGAACTAATAAACAGTCGAGCAAAACAAAGTACAGTATTTGAGATATTACTGATACATACTAAAAAGGCGCAATGAATACCTTGCTTAAAAACAAAAACAACAAAAAACAAATCAACGAAAACAAGGAACGGACAACCTGCACAGACCGATGGATTGAAACAAAGATACGATGTTGCAAAGTGTAAAAAGTTTAATATGGAGAGGGTAGTAAGACGTCTGGGTTCCAGTCACAGGCTTACGGAGGACAGTAAGCCGGTTATCCAGAGCGGAGGGGTGCATGGGGTTGCGGAGGGGGCGGGGAAGGGGAAGGGGAAGGGAAGGGGGAGGGGGAGGGATTAACTGCAACTTGTGCTTTTCTCTCTCTCCCTCTCCCTCTCTCTCATTCATTCTATTTTATCTGTTGCGAGTATTTTCCCTACGATTTTCATAAGAGAAATATTCCTAAAAATATGGGGTACAACTTTGGTAATAAACTTTACATCTTCATGCATATGCATAGCATGTATAATCATACATATAAGAACACGTGTACTTCACACTTGGGCAATATACGAGACCCTATGTGGAAACGCATATAAACGGCTGAAGTTATACTCGATATGTATACAGGAACACACGTACCTAACATACACACATCATATAGTCATATAGTGAGAAGGTCAACACCCATTTTCTCGTTTGCTCCGATTTTCTTTCCCTTTTCTCCCTCTCTCCGCCAGAAACAAAGAACCCTCTCTCAGTCTTCGCTGTTGCATCAGTTATTCTAGTTGGTGACAATAACTATGAACCACCACCTCTCTCTCTCTCACCCTTCTGCTTATCCCAATCTCTCTTCCCTCTTCCTTCCTTCCTTCATTTCCACCGCCGCCTCTTCCTATTCCCCTTCCCTTCTTTAGCCCCCTCCTCCCCTCCCCTTCACCGCCCCTTTTCTGAGCACAGTGTTCGGCCAAGATTTCCCTCGAGGCTGAGACAAACCTCTCACTGCACACCTCATCACTGACGCGCACAGATTCAGGACGGGAAAATCAAGCGAAAACCTGATTGGCTTTTACATAATCCCTTTGCT
>BOPN01000132.1:182978-185478 GCA_017312705.2 Penaeus japonicus
AACTACATTGATACTGCAAATCACCAAATACACCATCATTGACACTAATATCTTATGAGCTATGAGCAAAGGTGGGCAATATTTCTGTTCTATGCCTTTACAAAAATTATTTTCATAAGTTACCAAGACAGGAAGCAGGAACCAAGAAGCCTGTGGGTATTGGGTCATGTCCTTTGAATCGGGTAAGAATTCCCAGGTAAGTCATTCACAGCACAAAGCTGCTTGAAGGCCAACAAGTCCTTCCATCAAGGCAACATTGGAGGTTTTGATTCAATTTCCAGTTAATGGAACTAAATTAAAATATCTTGGAACAATACATGACCATCTCTGCTCTATGACACAGCACAAAATTAGCTCAGTGGGAGGGGAGGAGTCTGTACCAGCAGAATTAGAAAACAGTAAATGTTTGAGACACTTTCAATGCTACTTTTTCATTCAAACTTCTACAACAAATATGTGAAGAAGGAATATATAATAGAATATTTTAGATCTGATGTGACAGTATGTTTCTTGAAAAGATATATATGAGCATGTTATACATAATGAATAAATGAGTCAGTTATGATGCTGAAGTATAACTGGCTTAGTATAAAAGTGACAAACACTGCACATGGACCCCTCTCACTTTGGACAGAATATAAATGTACTGTGGTCCTAAATACTTGTGTTCCATTCATCAACAACATGAGCATAGTAACCAGTGATTGGAGACTGAGAGAATACCCTACATATCAAGAGGGTATTGAAGCAAGCTGTAAAAAAAGGAAATGATGCTGAACCATACATTAATTACATTTGCCAGTACATGTAGACTCTACATGTTACAATCTTTCTCTCAATAACAGGAAATAACATCCTGTCTCAGAATAATCTAAAATAAAAGCAGTTACCAGTGTCATGATGGTTACTATGAAATACAACATTGAAAGGAAACTAACCTATGTGAATGTTTCCAAGCTCCTCTACAATAATGTCAATCACAAAAGCGCTACAACAGCCAAAGTTTCCTGCACAATCAGTGGTTTCTCTTTTGACGAAAGGCAAATCAAACCAGATGGACCCATAAATGGACTAACTGATAAGATCTCACTATCCAGACATTTCAACATAACTTTCTTTTAGGAGTGTGATCTATATGAATGCCCTTCAATAGTAACTGACCCTGTACCATCACTAGATGTCATCACATCAAAGAATACCTTTACAAGTCCTATGGTTAAAAAGATACACAACTCTCAACATTATCACAGCAGACAGATCATTTTGCCTTTCGCCATCCACTTTTTTAGATCTCATGAACCATGATACAAACAGCTAGTACTGTAATATAACACAAGGCAGAGACATGCACACTTTTCGAGCTATTGGTTAGAATGAAAGACTAGAATGCCATGTAAAAATATAGGACCACCTTGTGGGGATCTCTCTTTAGTAAATATCTCTTCACACAATTATGACCATTTGCATACATTTAATGAAATGTGGAACTGTGTATGTACTAAAGTAGCACATACTGAAAGAACGTGTGCTGGCTGGAAAAGCAATTTATAATAATTTAACTGCAACTTAAAAGAAAATGACTCAAGGCAAAATATATAAAAGACTAGTAAAATTAAATGTTGTCATAATGATAATTCATATGTAGCTGAAGTAGAGGTTATTTTTCTTCTTTTTCTTACTTTGCAACAGAAATGAGCAAACAAATCTCTAATATATTTCATACTACTGAATAGTATAAAAAATGCGAGCATATATAATGACAGATAGAAAAGAAAAATCTGTATAAAAATACAGATTAAAGAAAAATGAAATTACACACAACAATGATAACCTTCAATAAGGTTGAACATCAGTAAGCTTGGAGAAGAAGTTCTCTTTCAAGAGAAAGATATACTTTAAAAATTTAAAGAAAGTTGTTTGGTGCCATGAGCAACTAAGATAGAGATGAATATGCTGACACAGTGGAGATAGTTCAAGTAGGCACAGATGCCAGTTATACACACACAGATAACGACAGAATTGAAGATAAGTTTACGAGTTTAGAAAAAGGGTTTTCTAGTCAAATAGTGAATAAAATATAATACTCCATAACTAAGAATCAAGAAGGATAAGTCAAGGGTGCTTCTCTATCTACCTGAGCATAGAGACATGAACCAAACCACTGAAGTTTTAAATCCCCACATGCAGTGACTGGTATCCCAGATTCCTTTTATGATAATTGCACAATCCAGACCAACTACCCTGCAAAGACCTTCCCTTTGCAGACAACCCACCATCCTCAACGGAAAAGCATTGACTATCTTCTTATTCCCACAACTAGCATGGGAAATCTATCCCAAATACTTTATGGCAATATACATCAACATGCTATATAAACCGATTTATGTCATTTAATGAATGTGATAAGGCTAGCCAATAGGTACTTGGTTGAAGTCTTAACTACAGATGATTAAAGCTATGTTCAGTGTTCCACCATCAAGCCAAAAAGCAGCCAAGCAGA
>BOPN01000132.1:190478-202415 GCA_017312705.2 Penaeus japonicus
TATCAGTTCGTCATGGTTGGCCAGGTGTGCTCGGCAGTGTATGCACGAGTACGTCCGGTGGCACGAGGGGAGGTACGCCTGTGGAGGAACCGCGATAAGTATAGGCTACTTTTTATTTGCCGACACCATAAATTAATAACTACCTTCCATGTGTATTACTTATGAGTTGATCTATCTTCCATTAAAGAAGTTGTTAAAAATAAACGTGGTTGCCTTGCCTCACCTGAAACGTTTTGACCATGGTTGTGGTGATCGGCACGGGCGCCGAGTGAGGGCGGGTTCGGTCGCTGGGTGCGGTCCTGGTGTCGCGGAGCCACCCAGCCCCGTCTCCTGGCTGCTGCTGCTGTCCCTCCTGCTGCTGCTGCTGCCGCGCCGCCCCCGACCCCACGGACCCCACCGGGCGAGCTGCGCTAATGCACAGCCACGGCGCCAGGCACTCCAGCACTCTCACCCTGCCTGCAATGACAACACGCGGTTACCCTCCTCAAACACACGCATACTGGCACTTTCACTTGTAAATCTCATGCTATGTGGATGTGGATATATATATATATACATATATATATATATATATATATATATATATACATAAATATATATTTATATATATAAATGTCTATATATATGTATATGTATGTGTGTGTGTGTGTATATATATATATATATATATATATATATATATATATATATATATATATATATATATATATATAACAGAAACAGAATATGATACTGAATATTAGTATATATCTACTACATCTTGAAAAGTTGCATGAACTGGCAGCATAATAAGGTCATGATTAAAGTCACTGTGCCCGGTAGACAGTTACACAATCATCTACAAAAATAAACTTCTTTTATAATAACATGATGTGATTTAAAATATAATTTCATCTAAACTATCTGAAACGAAGATCTCAAAATACGTTTCCCTCAGCCCCTCTCCCAGCGGGCATGTGTGAAACCGGGAAAGATGGTGGGCGTGAGTGGGTGAATGACAAGGTGGAAAAGCGTGGGAGAATACTCGCCGAGCGGCTCCTGGCATGAGGACAAGCAGTGTAGTCCCACCGGCCAAGCAACGCCGGGACCGAGGCCAATTCCTCATGCAGTGACTCTTCCTGCTTATCTGGTGGCCTCGGGCTCCCCCTCCCTCGCCTCGTCACCCAACTCCAATCGTTCGCAGAGCATAGGCCTACTCCAACACGACGGGCGGTCTTTTACAAATGCCTCGGGTTATGCTTTTTTTTTATTGCATCATTTTATTGTTTTCTCTCTCTCTTTCAAAATACGAATGCATACACCATAATAAATTTGAATCATCTTCGCCTTTTCTAACCGGATAACACAATATCACAAAAAACACCTTTGTCAAAATTCAAAATATAGAATTTTTTCTGTGTTATGGCTATCAAAAGTTCGCGATAGCACAGTAAAGCTGGGAAAGCTTCATGTGTGGCCACACGAGACTGCACAGCCATGCAACGGCCAACGCATGCTGGTTCTGGCGCTATCGCCCCTACACTGGGACCGTGGCAGGGTATGAGGAGAAGAAAGTGATGGCAGGGAGTGGAGGTTAGTGTCGGAGGAAGCGTAAGGGTTGGCAGGGTGAAGCAGTTGGAGGGTATGGCAGGATTTGTGACGTGGTAAGAGAGGTAATGGGGAAAAAGAAAGCATGACCACCAACAAGACTGAGTCAAAAACAAATGTGAAGTGAAAAAAGCTTTCTGGGAAGGAGGTTAAAGGAAAGAACTGATGAGAGATAGAGATAGAGATAGATAGAGGTCAGTGATGAGAGATGAGAGGTGGGGGGACGAGAAAGTGGTGCAGAAGAGGGGAAGAGGCATGGAGAGACTAAGGATATGAACAGTTTGATGTAACAAGACTGATCAGTTGTTGAGCTCACTCAGTTAGCTACCACGTGTTCTCCCTCGGTTATTTGCCAAATGTATTTCTAACAAACAACTACCAACAAAGTCACCCAAAAAAGTAAATAAACGTAAGGTTATATCTAGATGGCTATTCCCCTTCTACAAAAGAAAGCCCCAGCATGAAACAGGTAGAGCGGCCGAGGGTTCGCGACTGTGTGTGTAAGGCAATACTGTCTGCACTGTCGGTGGGGATTGGGTTACAACACTATCATGGTTTGTGCTATCATCCGTAGGGTACTTAAGATGAACCCTATGTACATCCACCTGATTCTTCAGTGAACTCCTAGCAGTCTTAGCTGTTGACGCGCCGACTAATTTTAAAGATCGGCAATCGTAATCAACGTTTCCATTGGGTCTGGAAAGCAGGCGAACATCAAAGGTCATAACCTCCGCGCTGTATTTGCTGTCTGAAGACAGTGATAAAAGCACTTCGCCAACTGAATCCTTAGCAGTACCGCACACGTCGATCTTGGGACCTCACGTGGATACCACGTGTGCACCAAGATCTTGCAAACTCTTCTAACTGTCTATATAAATATTCTTACATAATAAGCTTCCTTTGGTGTTCTTCTTGCACAGTGTAATAAAAAAAGAGTATGTTCTTTTAAAGCTGTCACCTTTGCTGTAACAGTTAGATTTTGGTTTGTCTGATAATCTAACGCTGAAAATACAATTCCTTACAACTAGCAATACTAACTACACTAAACTAAAACAATAGCAATTATCATCATAATTACCAAACGATTGCAACATGTAAAGACGAACTCATAAACAGTCGAGCAAAACAAAGTACAGTATTTGAGATATTACTGATACACACTAAAAAGGCGCAATGAATACCTTGCTTAAAAACAAAAACAACAAAAAAAAGTCAACGAAAACGGAACGGACAACCTGCCTGAACCGATGGATTGAAACAAAGATACGATGTTGCAAAGTGTAAAAAGTTTAATATGGAGAGGGTAGTAAGACGTCTGAGTTCCAAGTCCACCGGCTTACGGAGGACAGTAAGCCGGTTATCCAGAGCGGAGGGGTGCATGGGGTTGCGGAGGGGGCGGGGAAGGGGAAGGGGAAGGGGAAGGGGAAGGGGAAGGGAAGGGGGAGGGTGGGGGGATTAACTGCAACTTGTGCTTTTCTCTCTCTCCCTCTCCCTCTCTCTCATTCATTCTATTTTATCTGTTGCGAGTATTTTCCCTACGATTTTCATAAGAGAAATATTCCTAAAAATATGGGGTACAACCTTGGTCTTAAACTTTACATCTTCATGCATATGCATAGCATGTATAATCATACATATAAGAACACGTGTACTTCACACTTGGGCAATATACGAGACCCTATGTGTAAACGCATATAAACGGCTGAAGTTATACTCGATATGTATACAGGAACACACGTACCTAACATACACACATCATATAGTCATATAGTGAGGAGGTCAACACCCATTTTCTCGTTTGCTCCGATTTTCTTTCCCTTTTCTCCCTCTCTCCGACAGAAACAAAGAACCCTCTCTCAGTCTTCGCTGTTGCATCAGTTATTCTAGTTGGTGACAATAACTATTAACCACCACCTCTCTCTCTCTCACCCTTCTGCTTATCCCAATCTCTCTTCCCTCTTCCTTCTTTCGTTCCTTCCTTCATTTCCACCGCCGCCTCTTCCTATTCCCCTTCCCTTCTTTAGCCCCCTCCTCCCCTCCCCTTCACCGCCCCTTTTCTGAGCACAGTGTTCGGCCAAGATTTCCCTCGAGGCTGAGACAAACCTCTCACTGCACACCTCATCACTGACGCGCACAGATTCAGGACGGGAAAATCAAGCGAAAACCTGATTGGCTTTTACATAATCCCTTTGCTTGTCTCTGTCTCTTGCCTTTCGCTTTTTTTTGTCATTGTTGTCATTGTCATCGTCAGTGGTATGATTGTAATCATTTATAGTGTGGAAGGGGGGTGCGTGAGTTTGCATTGAGTAAACATATGAAAGAATTAGTTAGTTAGTTAGTTAGTTAGTTTGTTAGTTAGTGAGCGAGAGAAAGAGAGAGAGAGAGAGAGAGAGAGAGAGAGAGAGAGAGAGAGAGAGAGAGAGAGAGAGAGAGAGAGAGAGAGAGAGAGAGAGTGTGTGTGTGTGTGTGTGTGTGTGTGTGTGTGTGTGTGTGTGTGTGTGTGTGTGTGTGTGTGTGTGTGTGTGTGTGTGTGTGTGCGTGCGTGCGTGCGTGCGTGCGTGCGTGCGTGTGCGTGTGTGTGCGCCCGTGCATGCGTGCGTGTGTGTGTGTGCGCGTGTATAAGTGAAGTATATGCGCACGTACGTCTATGCATATGCTTGAAGAACCTCGAGTAGACAAGAACTGACAAAACGGTTCAAAAGTAACGAGTATAAAGGGGAAAAACAAACACACAAAACCCTCCCTAACACTCCCGACAATTCTTTCTATCTACTTCCATTAGCGCGACAAGTCACTGTCGCCGGGAGCAGACCTTCTCCGCTTTTCCCTCGCACAACAAGTCTCGAAAATGGCCGGGCAATTTCGTAAATTCAAGACGGCAAACTGTTCAGGCTTAATACCTTTGATATCAGTGATTTATTACACTTTGGATTGCCGCGTCTCTTTGGCGGGGGGAGACGCTGTCCTTTTCTAATGATTTACGCTTGAAATAACTGTTGGTATTAGGCAATATTACTCTCTCTCTCTCACTAACGAAAGTTGTTGTGTCAACTTAGTATGAACATATTCAATTATTGATGCTAGATTGCATTTCTCTTCCTCCTTCTCACACGATTACGTTAACTTGCCTTGCCCCTCCAGTATAACAATCCAGAATATTCCCACCTAAAAACTCATTCTGAACAAAACTCTACGATAGCACCATGCCAGGTTTCAGTACCTCTTTTGTCTGTGGTTGAAGATATTTTCGTTTTATTTCTTAAATGTGTTTTATAATATTGCAATACAATACTATCAAATATCTACTAAGGCTTGCCTACGTCCATGCAGTTAGCTATGTGATAAACAGGACAATGTGCAAAACTAAAATGATTTTGCATGATTCTCACGGCCCGGGCCTGGCAATATATTGCAGTGACTGCAAAGTATCACTTAGCTGTGGCACTTTAATGATGTAAACTTTAGATTCTGCACTATGTTATAACTGGTATCCCTTGGACATTTCACTGTAGATTGCACGGTAATAGAGATTTCATTTCAACATTTGACACTACGAGTCATGTGATAAATTCTTAAATTCTGATGTACTAATATATATATATATATATTATATATATATATAAATATATATATATATATATATTTATTTATATATTTATATATAAATATATCTATCTATCTATCTATCTATCTATATATATGTGTGTGTAAGACATTCCAAGCTGACTAAGCAATGAGTAGCGCACAATCAACCTATAACTGACCCATTTGGGTTTATCCCATACATACGTCCAAATTGATAGCACATGAAAGTACATGTTCTTCATACCAGAACTAAAACTAAGCAATATGCCCTTCTTAAGAAGCCAAAATCTATGCCGGACAGCGCGTGACGTGTTTCGGAGGATGGATTTTAAGCAGGGATTTTGCCGATCCAGATACAAGAAATATATCGTTTGTTCAAGGATTTCACTCGTAAACCTTAGCCACAATCCTACGGCAATTGGTGGTAAGCTTTGCTTTCCCTGGCAAAGCAAGACTTTTACCGGCATCTAAGTAGCAATGGCTCTTCATTACCTTAATTGAACACAAAAGGCTTCGAGTGCCACAGTAGCCTCAGAATTAACATTTATGTTTCATTTAGACACAAAGCGTTTCGAAGTCATGTTTTATGTTATAATAAATAATAAAAGGTTTCGCAGAAAGAATATTAATAATATATGTATATCCCTTATAACGTATTCATCACTACCTCTTTTTCAGCCACAAAAACGATTTATGACTCTGTTTCCAATTTGGACTTGTCACTCAAATTAGAAAACACATTGGTAGAAGATCGGGATTTAGATTTTTTTTCAGTCAAAGAGAATATTCAACACACTGATTAGGACTGGAAAATGCAGTAAAACTGGAAAACAAAAATGTATACTAACCCCACTGATATTGTGGATTAGTGACACTTCAAAATAAAACTCATCCAGAATACTAAAGACAAATCAAACTGTTGTAAAATTCCACTTCTGGGTAATGAAGACATAATTTTTCAGACATTTTCAATTCTTATTCTAAAAATAAAAGTTAAATCAGCATTTTTCCCGCCCACTTTCTTCGTCATGTTTGCTTTCTTTTGGTTAAAAGTGGGGAATTAGACATTATGTTTTGACGGAAATTTCCAGACAAGGCTTATACCGATAAAGACAACAAAATCGTGCTATAAAGTGAAAGAAAAATAAAAAATAAAATCCAAAACAGTTTGTTGATTATATGGCGTGACGTATTTGGCTTTTAATGGTATAAATATCCGCAATACACATAACGGAACGGTAGTAGAAAGTATTTAAATAATCCAAGGAACTGGTTCAATCCCTACTTTGCATACAGTGGCTAATTGAGTTTTTTTTATGGTGTCGTATAGTTCAATCTAATTGTAATTCGAGAAAGTTACTATAGAATACTACAGCTTGTTGCAGAACATAGGTACAATTTACTCAACTTGATCCACATTTAATGTGTATTTATTTCCAGGTTAAGCGACTAGAACCACCTCCCTCCAAAGCAGGTGAAAAGCTATGCCAACAGACACTCATGTAAACCATATGGGTCTCTACTGCCTTCGAGTAAATTAAAAGTGGTAGAACCATTCACTGGAAAAAGCATCAAAACACCGAGCCTTCATGACTCGCAAAATTTCCCTGGGGCTGTGAATATTCTTGGAGCAAGTGCAAGTGAACAATACTTTGCATCATCTTTACATAAGAAGAAGAAGAAGAAGAAGAAGAAGAAGAAGAAGAAGGAGAAGAAGAAAAAACAGTACAAGAAGTAGAAGCATGTAATATAACTATGGAGAACGTAATGAATAAGTAAAATAGAGTGGACAAGCAGTTCCATGAAACAACACTTAAACAAATATCAAATGGAGTTCAAAATGCTTTTGAAATTACGGTGTTGGGCAGCACAATTGCATTGCATTCTTAATTTACAACTTTACAATGTAGGAACAGTATAACGACAGAAACCCAGACTTGTGCGCAATTAGGCATGATCATAATTAAAGAAAGGAAAACAATGAAACACCAGCATTAACATGAAACAACCACGTCTAAAAGCAAAGAAACGAACATGGAGCAATGACAATAAATAATTCTCTCACTGCATATCAGATATATTACTATTGCCATCACCAATGTTGTAATAACGCATTACCGATGTTAGAATTACTAGTATGCGCGCAGTTATTACAACCATCAATATTCTTAACAATCATTCAAATCTCTCAATGATCTCGAGTCCTCCTCCTTCACATGAAATAAAATCGTTACGTTTGGAAACTTGAACACATGCTCCTCTCATAACCATCCCAAGTCCACCTTTCCTAAACTTTTAAATAAGAAGAAAGAAAGGGATGAGGATGAGCAGGAAAGGAAGAAGAAGAAGGTGAAGAGGAAGGAGGAGGAGGAGGAGGAGGAGGAGGAGGAGGAGGAGGAGGAGGAGGAGGAGGAGGAGGAAGAAGAAGAAGAGGAGAAAGTCATAACCGCCGAGACGAAACGCAGACAATTCGCCACACTATCGTAGCTGCGTAATGTGGCTTCTTGCTACCGAGCTGCAACACTCCTATCTTTTCTTACTTCGTGTTTTTAGTTGGTTTTCTTCCACTCTAATTATTTCTAATTACTTTTCTTATAATCTCTTCTTATCATCATCAACCCCACTGCCATAAGTACTCTTGTCATCACCATTAATCAGACACCCTGATCACCAGGAGGAGAGAGCGGGCGGGTGTAGGGAGGGAGAGAGAGTGAGAGGGAGGGAGTAAGCGAGAGGAAGGAGGAAAGGGGATAGGAAGGAGGGAAGGAAGAGGTGGGAGGAAGGGGGAAAAGGGAGGGAGGGAAGGAGAAAGCAACTGCGACTCTTACGACGCTTGGACTCTGAGAACGCGAGGAGCCTTCGAGCGTCCTCTCAGTTCGAGAAGTAATAAAAGTTTGGAGTTATGAGCACTTGCTGTCGGTTGCATCTCCACTGCCGTCCACAATAAGCGCGGTTAACCTGTCTCTCCATCTCTACTTTCTCCCGTCGTTTCCATCTGATTCCCCGTTATCATCCCTCCTTCGTGACATTCAAGCAGATACACACCGCGTTACTCACACCAAGCACCACAAATCGATAGCATTGTCAATCGCAGTCACACATATAACCATTCATAGAATATCAATAATAATAACCATACTAAAATGAAATTACAATAACAATGGCAACACTATCTTTCAATAGTAACAACAATACTGTTGCTACTACTACTGCTAGTGACAATAATGATAAAAGTAATAACAGATTGCAACAATTAAACAATTATATATTTTTCAGCAGGAATAACAAATCTAGCACAATAAGAATATTAACACTAAAGATGATGCTTACAGTAGTAGCTGGGAGAATATCAACGAAAATTCTAAAAATAACAATGCTAATATTCATGCTTCAAATAATAGGAATAATGCTAATAATAACAATAGCAATAACGGAAATGAACAGGAAATGAAAACAAAAAATAATACCATTAATCATTGAAGTCTGCGTATCTCAAATTTAAGTCAATCACGTACCCTATGACCCTCTGTAACACACGTACCGCTAGTAACTTTTGCCAATATCTCTCCTTGTTACCCGAACCTGGCCAACACCACCCACATGACTACTGCCATCGCAACACACACGGTCACTACAGCCCCAAACTACGCACCACGCACACCACAACGCTCCGGGTGCAGAGGGTATGTCGCACCCCATGCAAATCCCTTCAGGCTCCTCGGTATGGGAAGCTCTGCTGTGAGTGATTATGGAGGGGCAAAATAGGGGTAGAGAGGGAAAGGGTAGGAGTGGGGGAACGGGAGAGGGGGGAGAAGGAGGGGGAGGGAGAAAGAAAGAGAGAGAGAGAGGGGGAGAGAGGGGGGGGAGGGAGATGAACAGAGGGAGAGGGAGACGGAGAGAAAGAGAGAGAGAGAGAGAGAGAGAGAGAGAGAGAGAGAGAGAGAGAGAGAGAGAGAGAGAGAGAGAGAGAAATAACTGCACATTTGCTGGATAATAATATGCCCATTAAAAATGATGAAAAATACAACACCCTGACGTTAGCAATTAATTCCCGTGTAAGTCATTCGAAAAATAAAGCCACTTGCCCGTCAGACACACGGCAATCGAAGAGCTAGTAAATCATTACGAGCTAAAGACCCCCCTCCCCCTCCCCTCCCCTCCTCCTCCTGGACACAACTTAAGCCAACATGAAGATAAAATTAAGAACCCGAGGGAGGTGACACATGGCTCGAGGACATCAAACGCTAGCAATGATTGTGTGTGTGTGTGTGTGTGTGTGTGTGTGTGTGTGTGTGTGTGTGTGTGTGTGTGTGTGTGTGTGTGTGTGTGTGTGTGTATATATATATATATATATATGTATATATATATACATATATATATATATATATATATATATATATATATATATATATATATATATGCATACATACATTCATACATAAAATATAGTTTTTGTAAACTTTAGGAAAAAAACAGTAATGGAGGCCACTTGCGATATTCAAACGGGTGCTGTATACATTACATAGAATACAAGACCAACAAACATACAAACACAAATAGAGGCCTACAAGCGCCCGAAACGTGAAACTGATAAAACCGGATTTTGTTTCGGCTGTGAAATGACAATATGGTGGCCACGGAACAAAAAAGCACCAAATAGGATGTATAATACCACAAGGTTCCCGGCCGTAAAATGCTACGTGCCAAAGAATCACTTCAAGGCATGAATACATGAAACCAACCTCGTGCCAACTTATTTAACCTTCAATCGAGCGAAGATGAAAAAAAAATATATATATATTTATCTGACTAAAATCTGTCACGCACTGTCAGCTCCATTCCCGTACCTGCGACCACAAAGAGCGGAACAGCGTGTTCTTGGCACCGCCGTCACTTCACTTCTAAAGGGCGCACCACTGTTTTCGTGGCACACATACATACACACTTCAGCCAGCCAGCTTGAGAGAGAGTGCGTGTGTGTGTGTCTCTCTACAACCTGACCTGTTCTATTTGCTGGATAAGACTATCAGAACATAACCGGTTCTGGCGAGTTGCTGTGGACTGCAGCCATGACTTTCCTGACAGCAACAGCGTCCGCTCATGACACTCGCAAATCTTTTCTGTCTGAACGCTCCTGCCGAGACACCAACTCGGGTGTGTGTAGACCTATAAATGTCCTCCACTAACACACTTCGACTAAGCAATCCATTTTGGGATATTCCACTTCGGAAACTCAAGCACAGCATGTCAGGTCATCGTCGTTACATAATGCTTGTAAATAGAGTCATCGAATGCATTTTGAATTGTAGTGCACGCTATATTACTGTAGAATATCCACAGTGCATCTAGTAAAGATAAGTTTTGCAGGCATACTTGTATGTAAAAAACTGATTTCCTATTGAAAATTTAGATACTCTCTCTTATCTTCACTGAGGCTAAAAAAAATGAAGCAGTAGCGAACCTGCTAATGAATGCATACCGAAGGAGGTTCAGTCCCCCTGAAATTCTCGAGTCCTCGGTGCGTGCAAGCCAATACTGCCTAGTCACCCAGCGAGAGGATGGCCGCCTGCACCATCACCTCCTCACAGCCACCTAGCTACCACCACCAAAATACGACGACCACATCACGAACTATAATACTTATGTTGAAAAAGAAAAAAAGAAAAACTCATGGGAATGAGCCGTTTGTTTGCTCACTACAATCGAACAGGGTATTGGCATGAGAGAGGCTATCACACAGACACCGCCATTCGATGACATAGGACCATGTTGCAAAACATACACACACACATACACATACATACACAAACTCCATGCACACACGCACGTAAACACACAGTCACCACCACGAGGATAAGCCGCGGCGGTGAGCGGCCGTGTGACCCCAGGGGAGGGGGTCTCTGCACACGTCGACCGGGATGTTACGTCACACTTCCAACCCGCTGCTCTACCACATAACTGCTTGCGGCTACATCACACGCCTAGCCTACATGCACGCTGTACTACTGGCACAATATCGAAGCACAGGAACAGTAGCAACGTAACTGTCCTAAGGAGTAATAAGAAAATTATGAAAACACGGGAAGAGGGAGGGAGGATACATGGTGGGGGCAAGGGAATTGGAAGAGGAGGGAGAGGAAGAAACAGAAAAATAAAGAGGGAATATGAGAGAAAGAGAGAGCGAGAGAGAGAGAGAGAGAAAGAGAAAAGAGAGATGCAAATATACAAAACACACACACACACACACACACACAAAGGAATCTTAAAGGCTGTAAGGGGAGGACAAGACTTGAGAGACGTTTCTGGGAAAAAAGAAGACTAGAAGCGGGAAGAACGTGGATGGAGCGCACTAAAGGGAAGAGAGGAAGAAAAGACACTGCGAAGTTAAAGCCGACAGGAGGCTCGGAGCAGGAAGCACTCGGCGATCACGAGGTACCATAGAAAGGAGGTGAGGAGGTGAGAAGATAAGGAGGTGAGGAGTTAAGGAGGAGAGGAAATGGGAAAGAGAGGATGTGAGGGAGAGAGGGAAGAAGAGAGGAAGGAAGTAGAAGAAGAGAGAAGGCGAAAGGGACTGGAAGGGAATCGGGGACGGAGAGTGAGAGTGAGAGTGAAAGAGAGAGAGAGTGAGAGAGAGAGTGAGAGAGCGAGAGAGCGAGCGAGAGAGAGAGAGAGAAAGAGATAGTGAGTTATGGAGGGATGGTGAGTGATAGAGAAAGAAAGAAAGAAAGAAAAAAAGAGAGAGAAAGAGAAAGGAAG
This sequence comes from Penaeus japonicus, assembly GCA_017312705.2. Taxonomy (NCBI): domain Eukaryota; kingdom Metazoa; phylum Arthropoda; class Malacostraca; order Decapoda; family Penaeidae; genus Penaeus; species Penaeus japonicus. The sequence goes on from BOPN01000132.1 coordinate 202,407, forward strand.
AGAGAGAGA
>BOPN01000132.1:207620-212620 GCA_017312705.2 Penaeus japonicus
AGAGGGAGAGAGGGTGGGAGGGAGGGAGGGAGGGAGTGAGGAAGGGGGGGAGAGGGAGAGAGAGAGGAAGGGAGAGAGAAAGAGGGAGGAAGGGAGAGAGAGAGAGGGAGGAAGGGAGAGAAAGAGATGGGGAGGGAGAAAGAGAGAGGGGAAGGGAGAAAGAGAGAGGGGAAGGGAGAAAGAGAAAGAATGGGGGGGGAGAAAGAGAGAGAATGGGGGGGGAGAGAGAGAATGGGGGGGGGGAGGGAGAGAGAGGGAGGGAATACGAAAAAGAAGAGAAGATAAAGGCATACAGATCAATTTTTGTTTATGCGTCAGTTTATGCTCCGTGTATGTATTTCCACTGGCCAAGGATCTCTCCTGGAGAAGGTCGTGTTTGAGTGAAGCTAAGTCTAAGTCTAAGTCTAAGTCTAAGTCTCAGTCTCAGTCTCAGTCTCAGTCTCTCTCTCTCTCTCTCTCACTTTCTCTCTTTCGCCCTGCTTCCACGACTTCTGCCAGCGAGAGCCACCCGTGTTAAAGACGACAACGCGCTGGGCAGGGGCCGCTTCTCCTCGCTAGCACGGACGGACACCCAGTGCGCAGTTGCCTTATCACGCACACAAACAGATTTTTTTTTGGACTAGACGCACGCATGTCTTCATGCACGCACAAATATACACAGAGAGGCATGAACACAATGGAGTAGTTGACGAGAATTCACACAAATTTGCAATTACCGTATAGAATTAGCTCGTAAGTTTACTACACTAGTACTCGCTTATCCGCAAATACAAAAATTCAGACAACTGCAACACCGTAAAATTGTAGAAATACCAAAGAACTAAACAAGAACGCACACACGTCACTACAAAGAATATTCATAACAAAAACAACAAATCAAAAACAACGACCAACGGCAGACAAAAAATGAACCAATCCGAGGCCGTACACACCAACCTACGTGCTATTACGAAAGACAGTCACATCGCTTACGCAGTCACCAAATCACACAAACAATGAAGCTTAAAAAAGAACTCTCTCCCACAATCAGGACTTGTCCAAAAGAACACCACCATATAAGGAGAGTTCTCAACAAATCCGAAAACAGAACACACCCAGTCTTGCCTTGTGTTGCCCTCTCATTGCCCCCCCCCCCTCCCTACTTCCCACAACCAATGCAACCCATTGAGTTGAAACCAATGATAAGAGAAGAAAAGGAGGTGGAGCACAAGAATAAAAGTCAAGGAAGAGAGGTCTATTCTTACTCGAGATTTACATAACACTGTAACCAGCCATCCGTAAAATAATACTTAACTTGCCAATCCTCTTCCTTAAACAAGTAATCTCTCACTCCTTCTCTCTCTCAACCATTCTCCTTTCTCCCTCAATTTTTCCCCGTTTCTCCTAGAACTTTCATAGCATCAAATTTTCTCACATCAACAGAAAAAAGGCGTCAGGTCAACTATAAAAAAATGTCTCCGACAACGCAAGGCGTGAGTCACTCTAACCGACCCTTGCCGTTCTCAACTCTAGAGAACTTCCAAGTGGCAAGACTCGAGGAGGGAGGGAGAGGGAGGGAAGAGTAAACAAAATGTTCAATCTACCTGCTATCGCTTGTGAAGTAAGAGGTGTGTGTCAAGATGATCGTGTAACGCCTAGGATAAGGATAAGATGGATTTGCGAAGCAGATGCTTCGCCGGGCTTATGTGCAATGAGGCGAGCCCGCCTGTGTCAGCGTATGCTAACTAGTGAGACAATGTGCCAACGCGTGTTGACTCGATCCGAGCTTCGTCCCTACCCACTGTGCTGACCAGGAATGGTGGTGACCGCCAGGCGACAGTGGAAACTTACGAGCTTGGTCGGGGCTCGATCTGCCGACCTCGGGGACGTGAGGCGGGCACGCTATCCATTGCGCTATCCTAGCGGCTTTAGGCCTTGGATGATTCATTCCCAATTTATATTGTCTCCCCGTTTACTTGTTTCCCTTTTGCTTCTTTCACTGTTCGCATCAAAATCTTCTCCCTCTCCCTCTCCCTCTCCCTCTCCCTCTCCCTCTCTCTCTCTCTCTCTCCTCTTCCTCTTCCTCTCTCTCTCCCTCTCTTATTCACTGACTTTTGTGATCACCGAGAAGTCAGAGCAATTAAAAATAAATTACATAACAGACGGATATCTGTTTTCTCTTTATGATTTGATTAATACTAATTAAGGATTTATTGATGGTTGTCATGTCGCCAGAGGCTAGCTTGGTGGTGGTGGTATCTGTGGTGTTATGTTTGTTGTTATATATATATATATATATATATATATATATATATATATCCCCTCTCTACTTATATCTCTCTCTCTCTTCTCCCGCCTCCTCTCTCTCTTTCTCTTCCCGCCCTGTCTCTCCCCTCTCCACTCCCTCTCTCTCTATTTCTCTCCCTCTCTCATAACGGACGTACACAGACACAGGGACACACACCAACACCACCACACAATCGAAGTACAAGAATGACCAATTAACCTTTTTGCTTGCGGTTCGAGGCCGCCCATCGTATTACGGGCGGGAGGTGCTGGTCCACCTGTGAGCTGCATTTCCTGTTCGTTTAGTTTACCCAGTGACGGAGTGTAAGTGTGAATGAGGGAGAGGGAGAGGGAGAGGGAGAGGGAGAGGGAGAGAGAGGAAGGAAGAGGGAGGAAAAGGGAGGGGGAGGTGGAGGTAGGGATAGGGATAGGGATAGGGAGAGGGAGAGTGGAGAGAAAGAGAGAGGGAAGGAAGATAAGGGTAGGGAAATAAAACGGTAAATATAGCCAATATGGATAGCTTCTTCCTTTATTACATAAAATAAAATTAATCTTACGATAAAAACAATAAAACAAAATACTACAGATGAAATCCTCTATAAGCAATACATATCGTACAGTCATACATACAATGTATACACAAGCACGTGCGTTTGTTCTGTAAACAAATAATCAGCTCTCAATCAACAAACGGTACAGTGCCGTAACACAACCTTTATGGAACGACGAGGTGATAAGACCTCAAGGCTACCCACTCCCCAGGCCCTACCCCGCCCCCGCCCCCACCCAGGAGTCCTCCGGCCAACCATGCCCAACCCAGCTCAAGGTTGTGCGCATGCGTGGTCGCTCGCCGCCATGCAAAGTGCTACGTCAGTCCCTCACTTGTCGGTCCGTTTTGTAAACAAGCCTGTGGTGGTTGTGTGCAACGCAGGGGAGAAAATAAGCGACCATCCTAACATGCTGAGTCGACTCCTTATACTAACAATGATGCGAATAACCACTTTCATTCTGAGCGCCTTAGTGATTTAAAGTCTTTGACAAGGTGACAGACAGAATGACGTGACAACCTACTAAACACAAAGCACAGAGGTCCAAAAAAAATAAAATCTTACAGTCCCTTTGTGTCTATTTCCGTTATATTCTCTTTACCATTATTCTATCGTCCTGTGATCTATTTTACTCCTCGTCTCGCTCTCACACTGCATTGATCTCGTGCTTTCCACTGTGCTCTTAATTCACTCTTTCCCATAATGTCATACAAGCTTAGACTGTCCTTTCCTTCCTGTTATGTTTTCTGATTACCATCAAATGCAATCAGGATATGTATAATCAGTCTGCTAATGTTCAAGCAAAACATGATTCATCTTCTACATAATGCCCTTTTTGACCTGTCAGAATAACCACGAATCTCCCCCTCCTCCTCTTCCTTTCTTCTTTTTTCTTCTTCTTCTTCTTTTTCTTCTTCTCTCCTCTCTTTTCCTACTCCTTTCCCCTCTCTCCTCTTCTCTCTATTCTTCTTTTCTTTTATCTTCTCTTCTCTTTCTTCTCCCCCTCCTCTTCTCTCTCCTTCCTCATCTCTCTATTCTTCTTCTCTTCTCCTCTCATCTCTTCTCACCTTCCTCTGCTCTGCTCTTCTCTCCTCTCCTCGCTCCTTTCTACTCCCCGTATTACCGCCTTACCAGAGCATCATCCGATTGGGGCGAGCAAGTCTCCGGGCACTCAAGGTGGGTGGGTGGGTAGCTGGAAGGTTCGGCGAGGGCGGTGGGTCAGGAAATGGGGATAGTGGGTTTGGTAGTATAAACATGTTCATCATTTAAGACACCAATGGTTATAATACTAATAATGAGCAGCATAAAAAAAACTCTTTCATGGTTTCGAATATCGAAGTATTTTCCTTTCCACGTGTCACTTCGGAGGATCTGAGGCAGCACCTCGGCAACACGGCAAGACGTTTTTGCGAAATTAAACATGGAATCGATCGGGAAGAGTGACAAGCCTAAAGCCACTCAAAACACCAAGCCTGCGCGACGTTACAGCTGAATCTCGTCGAGGGACCAAGCTCTAGAAAAGCATCGAACAAGAGCTCCTTCCTCCTCGAGCCTCGGACAGTCGAAGCTCCCCCTCCCCGTCCCAAACACTATCAACCTAAGCTCACCTCGTGGGCGGTTGGGAATAAGCACGACCTTTGACCTAAAAGACTCATAATTATTCTACGAGGCTGAGTCCATGGCAGAGGCTGGGAGAGAGAGGACATGTGTGCGTGCGTGTGTGTGCGCAGAGAGGAAGGTAGAGACTAAGGGGGTGGGAGAGAGAAGAGGGAAGAAGTGGAGTAGGAGGAGGAGGAACCACTGCAACGTGATGGTGACGTAAGTGTGACGTCATGAGCCTCCCTGATCAATGGCGTGCGGGAAGCCTGAAAATGTCAGGTAGGCAATTACAGTCAGGCATAGGCCAAGACTTCCCTACTCCTTGCTGCAAGCTCCTGCTTGGCCCTCCCTGCCGAGGGTTTGAGGAACACTATACTGTAGTAACACGCTGTATAAAGCACGCTCACTCTCTGAAGCATTCGAACGCACAATGGACAAATATGAAAATATATGAGCAGCAGAGATAAAGCTGAAATTCTTACAGAAACACAACAGGTAAGGACATCATAACACTATTGCCTGTCTGTATAGTAAGATGATGACAACACAATATGGCCACACACGCACATTAATATTCAATAACACACG
>BOPN01000132.1:217620-225120 GCA_017312705.2 Penaeus japonicus
GATGAGCGTGTTCTTTCCCATCCTCCCTCTCACCCCGTTTACGTATGCGATATTTATTGCGCATAAAGGTATTCGATAGTCAACAACAGCATACATTGAAAATATGCCATACCAGTCTTTCGTGAAAGCTAATGTCGTTAGCATAGTATAATGCACACGCGGCTTTTTCTCATACAGTGATTTATCCTCAGAATCGTTAACAAAGTCAAGTGCATACACGGAGCCACGCACGCATACACATACAAACAGACAAACAGACAAATAGACAAACACACACAGAGAACGATCTATCATTTGTGTACGTACTTAACTACTAGGATCTCATCAATAGCCATGATGGAAAGTGTGGTTGAGAGTTGGGGTTGGTCTACTCGGCAACAGGGCTCATGTTCACGGGATTGGAGGAGCGAGAAGAGGGGGGGGGGTAAGGGAAAGGGGTCCTCCTTGAGGTGGAAGAGGATCGGATACATGGAGGGAAGAGAGGACGGAGGAAGGAGATCTGAGACCATGGCGGCGATGGAGGGGGACCAGGACTTGGGCAAGTTTAGGGGAGGCAGAGAGGGAAGAAGAGGGAAGAGGAGGAGGAGGAGGAAGTGAAAGACGAAGTGGGGCAGCGAAAGAAGAAAAAAGGAGAAACGGGGGGGGGGGGAAGGAAAATAACGATAGGGCGGAGGCAGGAAGAGGGGAGAAAGAGGCACTGAAGTAAAGCAGAGGTGGGAGGAGCTCCCTAGGAAGGTTGAGAAGAGGAAGGGTTACACAGGGGCGTGCATGGGAGTGTGTGACCAGGGGAAGGGGGAAGGGGGAAGGGGCAGGGGAAGATTTAATAAAAAATGTGTATGTATATAAACATACATACAACATACACATACAATAATACATATGTATCTCTCTCTCTCTCTCTCTCACACACACACACATATATATGTATGTATGTATGTATGTATGCATGCATGCAAGTATGTTTGTATGTATGTATATACAAATCATAACGTAAACATATATTCATCTAACAAAACAAAAGGTCGCTAACCCCTGGTAAAAAAATGATCTCGCTGCAGCACGGTCGGTTTCCTAACTCTCAAGGAAGTGGTTCTCGACCATAACATTCTCTCTAAACGGAGTGATTAGCTCCCCCCCCCCCCCTCTTGCTTTTCCACGTGAAACCTCCTTGTCACTGCGCTCTGTTACAGGATTAGTACTACAAGACACACTCAAAAGCCAGCAATGGTAATCCCATAACTTTCACTGTACGTACATACACGCAAACAAGAGGACAACAAAACACTCGCTGGCCTCCTTTTTATTTTCCCTTTGTTTATTTTTATACTTTTTTCAGCATTCCTCATTTTTACTTGTTTGTGTGTGTGTGCGTGTGTTTACAAAATGAAGATGACTCGTAACAGAGATGTTAGATAGGTAGATGTAAAGACAAAGAGAGAAAGAGTGGCCAGTCCTAAAACCGTACTTGAGGGACTTCCGGGACAGGAAAGAAACGTATATATTGTTGTATACAGTGAGGCGGGTACAGTGGGGCTCTCCAAACACTGAACATACTTTATCGATATTCCTGTGAGGAAAGTATATCAATTCTGTACCTGTGGGTGAATTGCCAGGCTAATCTTCCTCTCGGTCAGTGATATACGTTAATGACTACTATAATTTCCCTCTTGCTCTCTCCTTCCTTCCTTCCTTCCCTCTTCCAATGCCTAGGCCACAGGGAATCTCGCTTTGTGGCACCGGTCATGATATTGCTATACTCGATGGGCTTCTGGAGAGGACCACAGCATAGCGAGAGAGAAGAGAGAGAGCGAAGGAGAGAGGGAGGCAGAGAAATATAGAGAAGGTCCCTCGCACCAGAAACTGGAGGCAAATTCTGCGTCCTTGTCACCGTACCAAAATCTAATTTCGATTTCAATCCACTTCATTATATTGTCATACTCACGGCAACAACGAAACGCTAATGAACCCATTCCGGCGAAGCTACGCGCCAATGCCTAACAATTACAACCTTCAAGGAAAGAATTTACATCAAGGTTCCATTATAATCAATCTTCCATTTGGATGACATCTGTTCCCTTCTGCACACACACACACACACCTGTCGCGTCGGGTTACATGTGGCCGACCTTGGGACTCACGTCTTGTGATTCCTGGTACAACTACGCCGCAATGAACACAACTTCGCTCTCTCTCTCTCTCGCTCGTCCACACAAAAACACCTGGCCTTGCCACCTACCACGCCAAAAACACTGGGCAAAATGGGCATCGTCTGAAAACTTCTTTGCTCGCTGCTTGTGTGAGTCCACGGCTTTCGGATAAAGAGTACGTTGTTTACAGCTTCACTGTTGTTTGTGTGTACGAGCATCGGGAAGAGAAATACGAAAACGAGGAGAGGGAGGGGGGGAGGGAGGGATGGGGAGAAAGAGAAAGAGAAAGAGAGAGAGAGTGTGTGAGTGTGTGTGTGTGTGTGTGTGTGTGTGTGTGTGTGTGTGTGTGTGTGTGTGTGTGTGTGTGTGTGTGTGTGTGTGTGTGTGTGTGTGTGTGTGTGTTAGCGTGTGTGTATGTGTGTGTGTGGGTGCGTGCGTGCGTGCAGGTGTGGATATATGTCCCGTTCCGTTTCCCTGCCTGAAGATGTGGTTGCCTGTGTGCCCTTGGGAACGTTCTGGCGTGCAATTTCCACGGGGGTGCGTCAAGCAACGTGCTATTAGACTACAAAAATAAAAGCTCCTCTTTAGCATGGTCAGTGAACTCAGTCGTAATACGTATATGAGTGCAGTTAAGGTGGGTCATTCACCGCGTGTATACTTCCCTACACAGTAGCTCCGGTTGGCTGGGAACTGCCACTAAATTTATACTATCTTCACTATACGATTACACCCATTTAACTGTTACAAAGTGTGAACCTTGTACCTTGCAGCATGCAACTACTTGACTGGTTAACATTCGATACTATGGACTATCCATTATATCTGTAATTCCAACAGAGAAACATAGATAGATGAATGAATAGATAGGTAGGTAGGTAGGCAAGTAGATGGACGGAGACACACGAGCACAGACACAGACAAACACATATACACTCACTTTTTCTGTATATATACATTCATATATACATTCATATATATATATATATATATATATATATATATATATATATATATATATGTATGTGTGTGTGTGTGTGTGTGTGTGTGTGTGTGTGTGTGTGTGTGTGTGTGTGTGTGTGTGTGTGCGTGTGTGCGTTTGTGGTACGCGTACCCACATAAACACATGGTGGGATCGCACATACTACGCACTGCCATCGTCATTGGAACGACCTGTTTTCAATACATTTTCTAAATCCATAGAGCATTTTCATCGCCCTTCTTCTCCATTTAAAAAACACATTTCAATCCATCATACAATCTGATCAACCTTTGCTAATCTCCTCCGCGTCAATGCAACACAGAATCCAGAGCCAAACGTGTGTGACAATGCCGAGGTCAAGGTCCTTGGTACGCCCATGCCACTGGGAGAGCATAAGCTCGATAATCACTGCATCACGCCCTTTCCTGCCCTCTTGGTCGCTCTGATAACGACTTCTACGACTTCTACCACTCGCCCCTCCTCCCTCCTCCCTCCCACCTCCCCCCTCCCTCCCACCTCCCCCCTCCCGTCCTAGCCTAACCATAAGTCATATGCTACCCCTTCCTTGCTGCAACAGATAACGTTCCTGCCACGCCCATAGAGCGAGTGGACGCCTCTTGCCTTTCTCTGTTGTTCTCTCTTCCCCTCTCTTATTTTCCTTCTCCTCTCTTTCTCTTCTCTAAAAAGCTTATGACGACCAATCTATGAGAAAGAGTTATCACTGCGCCCTTCGAACCTGCCTAGATACCACAGCCATTCTGCTTTGTTCAATGGAGCCCTTCCTCTCTTCTCTCCTCTCTTGCAAGCTCGCGCTCTCTCACAGATAAAGATATTTTCGTCACAAATTAAACATCTTCCCTTGGTACCTAGCTCTTGAATGATAAAAACTGCGAATCCCCCCTCCCCCCCGCGCCCCCATCTCTTACCCTTCCCGAGACTGCCTTGACTATATATAGAGCTCCTCCCTAACGCCCCCTCCCCCTCCCCTCCCACCCGATGCCTACCACCACCTTCCCCCTTCCTTCTATCCACTCCCTCCTCCTCCTCCTCTACTATCCCATCTTCAATGAGATCCTCCTTCTATCTAATCATTTACATGTTTCTTATCTCTTAGGAAGTGTGTATGTAAGTTATGCTGGGAGAGATTGCGTGTGATTGCGTGTGATTGTGTGCGTGTACGTGTCGTGTGACTCAAGGGTCTGCGTGAGCCCTGAGGAGCCAAGTGTCAGTCTTTCATCGACGTGCGAGACGCAACTCAGCCCTAATACACAGACCTTTTGGTTGTTGGTGTCCTCGTCAGTTTAGTTGGGGCGCGAGTGCAGTGAGACTTGGCGCCTGCAACGTGCACAGCCGCGATTCATCATTTAACAATGCCTTGTTGCTAAGGGAGCCCCAGGGCATTCTTATATGAAATTTAACTGTGGCCAATTGTCACAGCGTCACCTGCCGCACATAGGAATCTGGATCTACTGGCAGGTTGATTTCTGATTTTCCTTCCTCCTCAATAAATAAATAACTATATGTATATCTTATCTTATCAAATTTAAATCGCTGTGACAGAAAAGTGTCAGAGAAAAGTTTCAGGTTATCAGGGACAACTTGTGAGCTCATTCACGCCCCTGCCTGTGCATCGCTTAGGTAGTTGTTCCTCTCCCTCTCCTACGCCTTTCGTCCGTTGTCTCTTGGTTGGGTACTCCGTGATAACGCACGAAACGTTATCAGGGAGGTGAATAATAGATCCTTCGGAGACCCGGTCATTTACCTGCTCCAGGTAACTTCCATTCTTTTCTGAACAGTGCGAGCACCACTGTTGCCGGGCGCCGCCGTCCGCCCTCCCCCTCCCCCTTATCAACCTGACCTGCCTGCCCTACCCCTGTCTGCTGAACTCTTGTCTCGTCCGCATGCCCGTCCGTCTGCTGAACCCTCTCGTCTTCGGCGCCCGGCAAGTCGTCTGCTCGGCTGGCTTCATCTGTTCAACTTCCTCTTACATTCCCTCACTTTCTGTTTACATCCGTCTGGCTTTCCTACTCCTATCTGGGCTGTCTAGCGCGGCCCTCCATAGAAAGCTCAAAGACCATTCAGAACATTTGTCCTTGCTCAATAAACTCGTGATTGATAAAACGCACAAAAGACAGATTTCCACAATACTACCGGCAGACTCCTGAGTGCACCTTCATACGCACAGGATGTTTGTGGTCTTGACGGCGTGTTCCCCGATCCTCCGAACCACAGGATCTGGTGTCACAGCGTTCCCCTCGCGGCTTCACCGTCTTAAAACTTAACGTTGTACCGCCATTACCTACTACCAAAGCTAGAGAAATTATTATGTTTGTTTTCTCCTTTGAACTGCATACAATCTGAATCGCATCGGAATCCGGATACACATTCCTGACGTGCATCTGACTTGTCCCGAACTCACTTGTGTTTGATGGTGAGTCACCAACTCGTCTCATTATCCCTTGCTCTCTTCCATCTGCCTCGCCTCAACCCAAAGCGTCTTGACACGTCCAGCAACACTCATCAGAAAACAAAAACTTCAAAGTGAAAACGACCCAGCGCACGCAATCACAGCTCACGATATCTTCCCTCACGACACATAACCGCCACCACAGACGCATCGCATCGGCTGCTTCTCAACACAAACAACACCGACGTCTCCACAAAGCACGACAGCGCAGATTCGCTAGCTCAAAACACGGCATAAATCGGCCTCAGGTCGCGTTGTGTTGCCTTGAATGTTGCAGCGTCACGTTGCACGACTTGCAGCAGTTGCAGCTGAGCCGACCTCATAGGTGCTGTGCAAGCGTGTGACGGATCTCTCTGTTTAACCGACTCGCCTTTTCCTTATCTCTCTTCCTCAAGGGTAGAGGAAAACAAAAGAATGTAAAATGTAAAGAAATAAAAACTAAAAGTAAAAAAACAAAAGAAAGAACATCATCAAAAATTACCCCTCTCACCTACACCATCAGCGCCATCCTCCTCCTAATTTCTTTTCTCCCTTCTCCCCTTCCCCTCCGTCATCTCCCCTTCCCCCTTCCCCTACGTCCTCCCCCCTTCCCCCTTCCTCTCCCCTTCCCCCTTCCCCTACGCCATCTCCCCTTCACCCCTTTCCCCAGAGCGGGCGTCGGAGTGCACAACAGAGGCGCCTTCACCCCGCTCTCCGCCCGAGGCTCGGCAAAGGCACCAACGCCAGCGGACGTCAGGAGTCTCAAGGGCAGTCAATAACCCCGTGGGTGGTTGGCTGCTATCCTGAAAAGCATCTTCTCTCTCTACGCTATCCATTATTCTCTACGCTATCTATTATATATTTTTTTCTTTCTTTTTTTACACTCACATTGCTCTGCTAGTTCTCAACTGCTTATCTGTCAACTCTTAAAAAATATCATCTCTCCCTCTGTCTCTGTCTCTCTCTCTCCATGTTTCACTCTTCTTTTCATTCGTTCTTTCTCGCTCGTGACGTGCATCACTTCATTCTGTTTCTCGGTAACTGTGCTTTGTTTTTTTTTCTCTTTCCTTTGATTGCTTTTTATTCTAGCCTCTACACATTCCCTCCATTCCTACTGCTTCTGTGCCTGTTCCTTGCTTCCATTAACTACGTGTACATGTATTTCCAAGGAATCCTTTTCCCTTCAGCAATGACGATTAGTAGCATTCATCGTTATCATCACTATGAAGACAATGATCATCATATCTTCAAATCAAATACGAAAATAATAAATACAAAAAAACATATATATATATTATGATGTCGACAATAATCAAAGACTAATAATATAACCACTAACGATAGTGATGATGATTATTGATGATGATGACAATAAAAATGACAATGCTATCTCAGCACGTTTCCCTAGGTATCCATTCTATGTCACTCTTCGTATATTCTCTCGATCCCTTCCTACCTCCTCTCCTCCTTCTGCCTTTACATGTGTCCCTTAGCGTGTTTGGCCTGTCTTATTTTGCCTTTTCCTTTGCCTTTTCCTTTCCATTGTCTACCAAGCCCTCCCCAAGCCCTCCCCAAACACACCATCCCCATAGCCATACCACAGCCACCATCTACCCACAAGAAGGGGTGCTCCTCGAGAAGCCCCACAGATGGTTGAAGCGACAATCACACAATCAATATCCAGCGGACCTGTGTGGCTCTCCGGTGCCCCCCCCCCTCTCCTTCCCCCTCCCTGGCTCCCTCGTACCGTGCCGATAACAGGGTAGGGCCTCCTCTTCCTCACTTCCGTATCAGCTGATCCATGTGTATCAGCTGATACCCGGGTTGAAGACAAGATGAGGCTTCTTTCTTTCTTCCCCATTTATTCTTTCCTTCTTTCTCTTATTCTCAAACTCTTTCTCTCTGGACCCATCATGCCAAGAAAAATC
>BOPN01000132.1:252620-260120 GCA_017312705.2 Penaeus japonicus
CACTTATAACAACTGATGAAATTTCAAAAGTTCTAATAAAAGTTTCTGGAAAAGAGCAAAGTATTAACTTCATTGTTTTTATGACCGTGGGGAAATCGAAACAATTTTAGCCTAATGACAGACTTTAGCTATCATATTTTCACATGCTGGGCATCTTAAAGTTAGTCGAATAATATCCCTGAGAGTTATTAGAACTCAAGAGGGGAGGGAATTTTTCAAAACCTTTGACATTTTGAAAGCATAGTATCATTCAACTGTACAATTTTCAAATTCTTCACCTTGTTTTGCTTAAATTTGCTCATATCTATATGTATAGATATATATGTGACACTCCACAATGCCGTGGCTATATTTTCCTCACACAAAGACAAAAAAATCCTGGATAAAAATATTCCACAGAAATGTGTAAACTGTGATCATGAGCATAGTGCAAAGTCATCATCATGCACATCTTTACAAAAGAGAAAAAAAGACAAAACACAGACAAGAACCCTATCCTCCCTCTGAACGCTATCCAAGTCTCCACTTAACGGCAAGGTAGAATTCCAACAGGTAAAGAGGAGTAATGTGGCCAGACACACTGGCCTGCAGTAGACGGCCCGCCTGTGCAACTCATCTTCCGACACCATCTACAGCATCAGCTCCAGCACCAACCACATCACTCCAGTTGCATCTCAACCACCAGCTCCACCTCCAACGCAATAGGTCAAGTAAGGATCCTAAAAAGCGAATGAAAGTAAAAACCTGTTGCAAATGTTGATACCGAAGATGGATCATCTGCTGCTTGTGATGCAGCAAAGGATGGGTAAGTTACTTTAATTCCAGGGAAGGGAGTTCATTCTTCCCCTTAGATAACAATAGCTTCAATCGTCTCAATAGTCTGCATCTACGCAAGAAATAGCCAAGTGCAACTGATGCTCCAAAATAATTTCTTAAACTGCATTATATGGAACACTGAGGTTTGAAGACACACAGGCAACTTTCTCACAATATCTTCACTCAGATGTTGATGTCAGAACCAATGCTCCTAATGGGAGAATTTAGGATAGGTGTATCACACTAATAATATTACTAATCCTTCTGCAAGAGGACTTACATTCATGAAAAGAACTCCAATGCAGCCAAGGTGATTGAGAGCCATGACATGATCATCACCCACTCCTAAGATTTCAGACCAAAATAATAAGGTAAATTCTGACAGCTTGTGACCCGATTCATCCAAAATGTCCATTGGGAATATTTCGTTATCTATGTAGAAAAAAATGTATGACCGTTACACAACTTACCTTAGGTGGCTTTGTGGTGATGGTATCATAACCAAGATAACTTATTACGCGTTTCAGCCTCTCTGAATTCCCTAAGATGCCATTCAGCCTCTGAAATAGGCAGATCATCAGTTCAGGAAAGTGGCTCATCTCTGGGCCGTGCTCTTTCCTGGGATGTTCCTTGGAATGATAGACTTTACAGCTCTATCCCCGGTTGTGTCCAGCATTTGGCTTCAATGACTACACTCATGCCATCACAATATAAGCCGACGTAGCAAATTGATAGGACTTCTACAGCCATAGACGTTTTTGAAGCTACCTTTCTCAACCATCTTTGACTTGGAGTTCCTTGCAGCCTCTTAAATCTTACCATAAATTCCATAAACTCATCGTTTGAGAAGTGGCACTCCGTCTTCATCACCTAGTTCATAAATGATTTACAGCGCTCTCAGTCAGTCCACAAATGCCCTGTCCAGGACTACCAAGGCCAAGTCAGTAATGCTGACAGCCCAGTAGACTACCATCCTTTCAACAACAAATGGCACCAAGACATTGTCTTACATGCAGTTCTCAGTGACAAAACCAGATAAGAAAAGTCAAATTTTTAGATCCCCAGGTGTGCCCCCCACCTTTTATAGTCTCCCTCTAATACTTCATTTTCGGTAGTTGGCTACTGCCCCTAGATCTTCCGTCTTTCCTCCTTCCTTCGAGAATCTTCTTTCTCTACTTTTCTAATCGTATTCGTATTCGATCCCCAAGATGACCACGTCAATGTCTTGACACCTCTATCCCTATCCATGCATCTCATCATTATTCTGCCATCAATTTTTTTGCTGACTACCACGGAGGAATCCGTTCAAAGCAATGCCTCATCTGTAGCAAGGTTAGGTGACCCAGTATCAGCAAAGAGATGAGGTAATGTTGCCACTCCAACATTGACTGTCTGAAGAGCAAAGTTTAGAGACACTAATTCTACCCCACTTTTACTTACTAATCAGATATTACTGGCTTCTCTCATGTCATCAGGACTGACTGGATTCACCATCACCAGGATTACCTGCTGGTATGAGAACTTTACTCCTGTTAGTCTTCGTAATTTTATGATACATTTTGCCAATGAATTAGCATGATCATTCCTAAACCCCATCCAAAAGCTCCATCCCCTCGTGGTAAACTTCATCTGAATGACGATGTTTCTCATTTAAATATGATATACTATTGCTCAGCTAAGGCGCCTTGGGAAAAAAACGACTATTTAGCTACAAAACTTGTTTTGCAAAACCTTAAAATGGAATTACTTACAAACAGGAAGAGAGACTGGATGCCGGGGCAAAATCGTCCGACCATGACAACTTTGAGAAATTAAAGGTTAATCATGCAATACAGACCCAACCTTTCTCAGAAAAAGTAGATTCATCTCTCCATCATAAATGGCGTGATGTGTCATCCCTCGATAATCTCCCATTTTCCACTGACATGTACTCTCTTATCGTTAGACATTAAAATAACTAACAGTCAGTGTTAAGATTTACATGACTAAATCTTTGCAGGTACTAAGACGAGTAAATCCACAGCATTTGTAAAAACTCCCAAAGCTGATCAGACTACCCTAGCTCCAGTGAATGGAACATGGGCGCTCTAAACCTTGGCTAGAACTAATACATAGATCCAAATTAACAGATTGTCAGATCCTTTAGCTAAACATCAGGACTAAAAACTAGATTTCCTGAGATGTATAAATTAAAGACTTCATTCCCCAATCATGGAACAGCAGAAATTGGTGTTTTGTTGAGTATATCTCCTTTACTTCTGACACGACTTATTATGATACGATTAATTACCAATTACGTAAAGCATGCCGATAAATATTAATTTTAGCGATGCCCTTCATTGATGTAAAATCAGTGTTTGACGGATGACCCTCTTAAATCAATAGAAGTTCAGTCTGCCTCATGTGTGTACATTCTTCCATTTCTTATTTATGAACATGTTAATTGTTCTGTATATAAACTTCCTCTGGTTTCTTTTTCTTTCTCTCTCTTTCTCTTTATGTATCTCTTGTGTGTGTGTGTGTGTGTGTGTGTGTGTGTGTGTGTGTGTGTGTGTGTGTGTGTGTGTGTGTGTGTGTGTGTGTGTGTGTGTGTGTGTGCGCGCGCGCCACATAAACACTTCTGCCAATGTTTTTCTCATCCCTCCCCACCGTTTCTTCCCGTTTTCTTTCACCTTATCTCTCTTGCCCCCCCCCCCCTCCTACGCTGCCTCACCGCTCCTCATCCCCGGGAGCCAAAGTCCCTCCCGCAATGTTGATTAAGACTCTCCTCCCGTTCTATTGAAGACAAACACTGGACCTCCACCTCCCCTCCCTGCCTCCCCTTCCTACTCCCTCGCCGCCCTCCCGTCCCTCTCCACTCCCTCCCTCCTCATCTCATTCCCACCCCTCTCCTCTCCCGCACGGAACAGAGACCCCCCTCCCCCCATCCTCTTTCCGACAATGACATCCTGCAGGACGACGCGACGTGTCCCGAGGTCGTCATCTTCCCGCTACCGCTAGTTCCTGGTACTGCCCCCCCCCCTCCGGCCCTCCTCCTACCTGAAGCCAGCTGACGGTCTCGTCTTCCGTTGTTGTATGTCTGTATACATGTATGCATACGCTGTATATGAGTATGCATAAATTGCTAAGGTTGTTTTTGAATGTGTACATCATTACGTCAGTATATATGCCCGACAGTATGAATGTCAGCATACACACTCATTTTTCCCTTTGTGTGTAACCATGGCAACCTCGGCTTCAGCTGCCCGTACCGCTGCGAGGGGAGAGCTTCCACGTGACAAAGTGCGACTTACTTTAACGACCCTCACACAATCGGGGCGTTGGTTACCTGCTCTATAAATCGCAACATCGCTTGCTTGATGCTCGGTGCACGAAGTGCGTCTCCGGCGCCCATGCCTGCTTGCGCGTCTCTCCGCTCGCTTTAAAGCACAGACAAAGGAAACCGAAGCAAACCTACGTCGGTCAAGTAGGAGGAGGAACTGAGGGCCAACTGTTCTTCATGGTATGTTTTGGGTAAGAGAAAAAAGTAAGTAGGTCGATAAGAAACATTCGGTAAGCAAAAAACGGACGCAAAAGCAAAATAAACACGAGTCATTTGAGTAAACAGAACAAAGAAAGAATATCCAGTGACAAGATACTGTTTTCGCACCATCTCTAAAACAACACGTCACTGCCAACGAGCACAATCACTGCACTGATCTTTTTACGCAGGAGTACGCATGCAAATATTTAATCTGTGTAATCGAGAGTAAAGAATATATAAACGTAAACAAACAAACAAACAAACAAAAATATATACCCCAAATAAACTCCCAAAGCGAAAGACACAGATCAAGAAATGCACAAAGAATCAGACGATTCGCCGATATCCGCATGACAAAGCATCCCCAACAAAGAGTCCACATGCACATCCCAAATTAAATACAATATCGCCCCCACCAAAACAGCACACGCTCTCACAACCCACAACAACGTTGCCACACTTCCGACCGCAGCGCGTAACCCACAAAGCGACCGCAGGAAATGCCACATTAACTAGAACATCACGCGGACTGCAAAAACAAAGAAACTTCTTCTCTCGATCGTAAACCTGGCTGATGTTTCACACAAAAGAAAAAAAAATCATCTGATATCGCCCGTGTCCAAGGCCTTCAATGTGCGATGCAGGACATGACAGGCCAGGGGCTTGGGTGGGTAGGTGGGTGGTGAGGGAGGGGGGGGGGGGGGGGGGCTTTTTGAAGATGTTATACTAATGCGGGTAAAGGATGAATATGGGTAGAGCGAAGTAAGAATTTTGTTGCGGAGATGAGTGAATTACATATATACATACATACATACATACATACATACATACATACATACATATATATATATATATATATATATATATATATATATATATATATATATATATGTACATACACACACACACACGTGTGTGTGTGTGTGTGTGTGTGTGTGTGTGTGTGTGTGTGTGTGTATATTTATGTATGCACGTAACGTATGTATGTATGTATGTAATTTATTTGTAAGGCTGGTTAATGTTTTCGCTGCAGGTGTTTATGTATTATGTCATCTCTGTATATACTAGCGCGCGCATGTGTGTGTGTGTGTGTGTGTGTGTGTGTGTGTGTGTGTGTGTGATGAGAAAGAGATAATTAAATAGACAGATAGATCGATAGATCGATAGACAGAGAGAGAGAGAGAGAAACAGATATATAGATCGACGAATAGACACTCAGGTAAGTATAGGTATACCGGTATGTAAAGCATATCAGAATGAATTATACATCATAAAAGAAACAACAAACATAAATTTAACAAGCAAATCACACATAAAAAATATCTCTCATCGGCAACTACTTTATGTGGTATGTTGCAGATGAGGTTATCAATCTTGCATATCATGTTTCGTTTTGATTGCTCGCTCTCCATCATGACATCTTGGTTCGCATTCGTATTATATTTAATACTCTGCATTGATAAGCAATATTGTTCATTACTACATAATATGGTACATGAATACACAATATTGTACATTAACACATACTACTACATATTGATATGCAATAGCGCACATCAACACACAATTTACAGTCAAAATGATAAATCCATTACAAAAATTGGGCAATCTTGATATTCTCTGCTCATTTGTCTTCGTTGCTGACTTACAACAATGAAAGTTTGACCACAATCCAAGAACCTCTTCTCTGAACTAATTATATTTTCACTTTTTTCCCACTCTTACCTTCTTCGTCACAGAACCTTCCTCGACCACTTTGCTCTAATCACATTTTCTTCATCTATCATTCTTCTACGAGTTCTTTCATCCGTTGTACGGTTGGCTCGTTCGGTGTATTTATGTTAGTAAGTAACATACGAGATGGTTGTATTTAAGATATAGTTGGAGAGAGAGAAAGAAAGAGAAAGAGAGAGAGAGTGAGAGAGAGCGAGAAAGAGAAAGAAAGAGATAGAGAGAGAGAGAATCTCAAAACTAATGCTAAATGAAACCAACCATACTAGAGTGCCATCTTAAGCCAAAGAGAAAACATTCCCCAGAACAATATCGTGCTAGCCAGATAACAGTAGGAACTGGATACTTAAAACCAGCAAAGTGCGAAGGTTATATCAACATACTAAGTTCTGGTATACGCTTTAACTCTTTCATATGAAGATAATATAACCCAGCGGTCAGTCTTTATTCGAAAACACTTACAAACAATCATTAGATGAGAGGAAATGACCCAGCAAGTAAATACAAAACGACGGGAAGGAAACAGAAGTATAAAGCCATACCCACTGCTCAAGACAAACCAGGAAGAGAGGCATTAATCAAATCAAATAATGGAATGAAAGGTTCGCTTGCAGGCCAGAAGTTGGGATACGCTTTACAAAGATAAACTACGCATATGTGGCAACAGAGCACTGATGCAGGCTGATGTACCCTTGGAAAAAAAACACTTGAAATCACGGAGTGTGTCATCAGGTTTAATTTCCGGCTCGTGTTAATGACAAAAGTACGCTCTTATAGATATCCGTTCCAATAAGTTTTGAATATGGCTATTCATTTTCAGTAATGTAGATTTTTTTTCTTTGACAAAGGGTTTCTATGGAATATCAGTAATAAAAATAACAGAAAAAAAACATTATTCAAAATCTACCCTATCCCTTTATCTCTAGTTCCCTCTCTCACTCACACACTTACATTTTATCTACCTTTTTTACCTTTTCTCTCCTTCCCTCCCTCTCCCTTTTTCTCTGTCTCTTCTCCCTCTCCTCCTTCTTTATCTTCTCTACCTTTCTTCATTTCCCTTTCCCTTTCCCTCCGTCCCTGCCGCTCTCCATCCCTCCTCCTCTTTCTCTCTCTCTCTCTCTCTCTCTCTCTCTCTCTCTCTCGCTCTCTAGCTCTCTTTCTCTCTTTCTAGCTCTCTGTCTCTGTTTCTGTCCGTCTGTCTCTCTCTCTCTCTTTATATATATATGCCTATATATATATATATATATATATATATATATATATATATATATATATATATATATATATATATATATATATATATATATATACACACACATACACATATATATATATATATATATATATATATATATATATATATATATATATATATATATATTATATATACATATATACACACACACACACACACACATATATATAAGTAC
>BOPN01000132.1:265120-267620 GCA_017312705.2 Penaeus japonicus
AGAGAGAGAGAGAAAGAGAGAGGGAAAGAGAGAAATGGAGAGGGAAAGAGAGAAAGAGAAAGATATAGAGAAAGAGAAAAACAGAGAGAGAAACAGAGAGAGATGCACGACCAGAGAGACATAAAGAAAAAATAATACAAGCAAAGAAAGTGAGAAAAGCAACGTAAAAAAACCAGAAATGAACATACATAAAGAGACATAAATTAAATATGACAAAAGAAGACAAGAATGTGAGTAAAAGAAATGGTAGTATTAATGAAACAGAGTTAGCCAGGAAAGGAAAAACGGCACAGGAAACAGAAACAGGATAAGAAACGGTAAAGAGATGCAAAATACCTGACCGTTTGAATGACAGTGGAAGTGAGAAAGGAAAAAAAAAGGAAAGAAAGAAAAAACAATAACTGAAATAGGGTAAAAAAACAAACAAACTAAGAATAATAGTGACAGAAAAATATATATATATATATAAACAATAGGAGCAAACGCTTGGAAGAAAGGTGTGACAGAAACAAAACAGAAAATTATAACAAAAAGACAAGAGAGGAAACAGAGGAGGTAGTCAAAGGAAGGACTAGGCGCTCGGGGAGGGAGGGAGGGAGGGAGGGAGGGAGGGAAGGAGAGGGAGAGGGAGGAGGAGGAGGAGGAAGAGGAGGGGGCTGAGGTGGAGGAGGAGTAGGAATGGAGGGGGGGAGGCTAGAAGAGCGATGAGTGAAAAGAACGATTGGGGACGAAGGAGAAAGAGAGGAGGCGGGGGGAAGATGGGTGACCCGACAGTGACCAGAGGATAAGGAAGAGAAAGACAATAACGAAGGGGAATAAGAGGAGAAAGAGGAAAGTTATCAAAAGGAAGTAGAGGGAAAACACGGATGAGAAATGGGGAGATGAAAGAAGAGACGAAGAAGATGACAAAGAAACGAGGAAACAAATAACACGTCCGATTGAATAACACAAGAAGTGCAAGAACAAGCAAATGAAAAACAATAACAAGACGAAAGATCAGGTCATACTAAAGAAGAAAGATTAAATGGAAGAAAAGGGAGAAAAAAAGGCAGAGGATAGACAAACAAATAGAAAAGGCAAAGCAAAGGCGAATATTAAGACGAAGCATGTAAGAACAGCAAGCACAGGGCGAGAACGCGGGCGGGAGGAAGAGCCAGTTGCCTGACAAGCCCAGTCGCTGTTCCGTGCGCTCACGTTGACCTCTGACCTTATCTCTCAGGAGGAGGAGGAGGAGGAGGAGGAGGAGGAGGAAAAAGAGGAGGTGGTGGCGGAGGAGGAGGAGGAGGAACTTGAGCAGGTGGTGGATGAAGAGGAGGAGGGGAAAGATAAGGAGGAGGAGGAGGAGGAGGGGAAAGATAAAGAGGAGGAGAAAGGCGAGAAAAATCAGGAACAAGATCAGTTGGAGGAGAAGGAGGAGAAAGAGGGGGAGGAAAAATAAGAGGGTGAAGAGGAGGTGGAAGAGAGGAGGGGGAAAGAGAAGAGAGGGAGGAGGAGGACAAGAAGAAAAATGAGGAGTAAGAGGAGGAAAAGGGGAGGAGAAAGAAGGATGGGGAGTAAGAGGAGGAGGAGAAAAAAAAAAAGTAGAAAAAGAAAAAGCGGAGAAGGAGGAGAAAAGTGAGGAGGAGAAGATGAAGGAGAAAGAGGCGGAGGGACGGATGTCCGAAAGTCGTAACTCTTTCACTCCTTGTATTAAGGACGAACAGCCGCCTTGACAGTGGGTCGGACCTCGTTACGCTGCGGATTCCTCGCTCTGGGAAGGGGAGAGGGGAGAGGGGAGAGGGGAGAGGGGAGAGGGGAGAGGGGAGAGGGGAGGGGGGTAGGGGGTAGGGGGAGGGGAGGGGGTGGGGGTTATGGGGTTAGGGGGAGGGGAGGGGAGAGGGGAGAGGGGGTTGGGGTAGGGGATAGGGGGAAGGGGGAGGGGAGAGGCAGAGGGGAGAGGAGAGAGGCGGAGGGGAAACGGGAAAGGGGAGAGGGGGGAAAGGCAGGGGAAGGGAACAAGAGGAGAGGGGGTTGGGGTAGGGGGTTAGGGGGGGGAGAGGTAGAGGGGAGGGGGGGAGAGGTAGAGGGGAGAGGAGAGAGGCGGAGGGGAAAGAAGAAAGGTGGAGAGAAGGAGGGGGGGGAAGACAGAAAGTGTAATAATAGTAACGAAGATGATGATGATGATGATGATTATGATGATGATGATGAAGATGATGAAGATGATGAAGGTGAAGGTGATGATGACATTGGCGACGATGACCTACTACCAATATAACAATGAGAATAACTGTGATGGTGCAGGTGGCGCAGTAACGATGGTATTATAAATAAAACTAAAGGTGAATCGCAAAAAGGCGATAGCGGGGCAGAATGCGCCTCCATGAAACACTCGTTATTTTTCTTGAACAATGAGCATAAAACTAATGATGCACCATTATATCAATGCCGCCGTGCGAAGCTTTCCCAGTCTGTCGTCTAGACAGGCACACACACACACACACACACACACAGATACAGACAC
>BOPN01000132.1:277620-282620 GCA_017312705.2 Penaeus japonicus
GAGGGAGGGAGAGAGAGAGGGAGAGAGAGAGAGAGAGAGAGAGAGAGAGAGAGAGAGAGAGAGAGAGAGAGAGAGAGAGAGGGGGAGAGGGAGGGAGAGAGAGAGGGAGAGAGAGAAAAAGAGAGAGAGAGAGAGGGAGGGAGAAAGAGAGGGAGAGAGAGAGGGAGGGAGAGAGAGAGGGAGAGAGAGAGAGAGAGAGAGAGAGGGAGAGAGGGAGAGAGGGAGAGAGAGAGAGAAAGAGAGAGATAGATAGATAGAGATAGATAGATAGAGAGAGAGAGAGAGAGAGAAAGAGCCCAGTATTTGTTCCCATTACCCTCCCCCAACTCCTTCCTCCACAACTCCCCCCCGCCCTTCCACCCTCTGTACTCTCCTTACCACTAGACTGACCCAGTTTCCTCAACAGGAATCTTTTTATCAGACAAAAAATGACCTACTTGGCTTTCACCAACACTTTTTTTAGTCTACGGTCCCAAACCCCCTAAGATGTCCAGCCAGCCAAGAAAAGAGGAAAAGTTATGAATCTCTTTTTTTTTCTAAAGGTCGATTGATCCAAATTCCAACCGTTATAGACGAATGTCCCTTGTCACTCTCTTGCCTCTCCGTGTAATCAAAGATACAAAACTCCCTCCCACCCCCACACACAACTTTAATTAAGGTCAAGATACAGGAGAATTATAAAGCCTCGTCGACCTTAAGACAATCAGAAAGATAATTCTAACCAGTGTCGACCTTTCCTGCAGTGTCGGTTCTCCTAAGACCTCCGGGTGTGCGGGGAAAAGAAAACTACTATGCAGATATAATTTAGTCTTAATTCCAATGTAGTGTAGTCAATGTCCGCCACATTTCAAAGGCCATTGACTCTGGTTCAAACTTGGGCTCTGTTTACTATACTTAACTTTTTTCTCCTTTTTCTGTATTACTTTTCAAGGGAGGTTGACCTGCTCTTATCATATAGTCCTCGGTTTTACATTCACTATGCTGGGGTGAGTGCTTATCTGTACTCTCTTTAGTCCTCTTTCTATTTCCTGTTCCCTCTCTTAACTTCGATATCTATCTCTCAACATATATAATGCCAAATACCCTTTCACATGTCATCAAGTTGATATCCCTTCTTTGCAACTTATACATCAAAATTACCACACCATAACAAAGAGGTCACTCGGTGCAAGATGTTAAAAGTACTGTACATGTCACTTCCTCCCTCTCTTCCTTTCGTTCTCGCTCCTTTTCTCCCTCTTCCCCTCTTCATGCTTTCCATACCTCACAGATGCAATACTTGTGTTGATGCTATGGCTGATAATTATAAACATGGGTAAGGTAATTTAATTATTCAGGCATGAATAATTAGATTACGCAAACATACTGGTGAGAACGCTCAACGATTGTAAAATTTACCGTTACAAAAATAAACAAACTTGAAATTGTGATTAATTAAATCATACGTTTCCTTTTACTTATGAAATAGGTAAAAGGAAAGAGAAAAGGGAGGAGAAAAGCTTGAGAAGGAGGAGTAGGGGAAAGGCGAGGCAAAGGGGACACAAGAAGAGGCGAGATGAGGAAGGCAAGTAGAAGAAGGAGTCGCAAAGGAAAGTTAAGAGGAAGTGTGATGACTGACAAGTTTATTGAGACAATGAGATATGAGGGGAGGGGTATAAGGAGGGAAAAGAGGAAAGATAAGATGAAATGGAGAAATGATAAATAGAAAACAAGGAGAAAGAAGAACGAAAAGAGAAGATATGGACAAGTGAAGACCAAAAGAACAAGGAAAATACAGAAGAGTAAATGAGGGGGGGGGGGCGAAGGTAGGAAGACTTAGAGGGGAAAATGATGAGGGACAAAAGGAACTGCCTAAAGATCAACCGTGCCTGTGTTGACCTAGTCCCCGTCCCCTTTGGTATAGACAACGAAAGGGTAGAGATAATGCTGAATATATATATGTATATATATAAATATATATAAATATATATATATAAATATATATATAAATATATATATATATATATTTATATGTAAATAATTTAGTAAATATATAAGAATTTATATCTTTATGGCATGTATGATTTCCAAAAAAGTATATGTACGTGTGTCTGCAGAATATATTTTTAAAGTTGTTGGAATTTTTACCTAGGAACCTAGAAAAGTACTGTCATATTAATTTGCCCATATTCTTCATGGTCACATATAAATATATATATATATAAATATATATATATATATATATATATATATATATATATATATATATATATATATATATATATATGCATAGATTCCGACGAAAGTATTTGC
This sequence comes from Penaeus japonicus, assembly GCA_017312705.2. Lineage (NCBI taxonomy): Eukaryota > Metazoa > Arthropoda > Malacostraca > Decapoda > Penaeidae > Penaeus > Penaeus japonicus. The sequence continues at coordinate 279,913 of BOPN01000132.1, forward strand.
AAAAAATGAATAATATCAATGGCATAATTAATATATCAAGATAAGAACAATGACATTAATACTGTTACTCGATTACTATGTTGATGTTGATGATGTTGGTGATGATGATGATGATTATGGTGATGATGATGATGATGATAACAATGATGATGATGATGGTGGTGATGATGTGGATGATGATGATGTGGATGATGATGATGTTGATAATGATGATGATGTGGATGGTGATGGTGATGTTGATGATGATGTTGATAATGATAATGATGATGATGGTGATGATGATGATGATTATGATGATGATATGATGATAATGACGTTGATGTTATTATTAATGTGGATGATGATATAATCCTTATCCCAAATATTACTGCTAATACAAATACTACTACTTCTATCAATACTAGTACTAATAACAATAGTAACAATGGGTATAACAAAAACAACACTGACAACGAAGAGCAACAAGTTGAATGGCCACTGGAACGGAACGAAGATCGAGAGTGGAGCGACCCGTTCGTCTCCCGGACCATTTCGTTCCGAAAGTCGTCCTGCCGCTGCAACTGCAGCCGCCCGACCCGCCCGCCCGTAATCCGCCAGCCTTCGCGGACTGAGCTGAGCCCACTAATCTAATCAGCACACGATAAAGGGGGCTCAACGTCTGTCAGATCTCACAAAAAACATCGAGAATTGCATTTAGAATCAGAATCTGGTCACGAAGAACGATAAATCAAATGCAGCTGTCAACAGATCGTATTGTGCTAGAGTCTTTTTTTCTGACTTTTCGTTTTCTTTACCTTGACAGCGGACTGGAAATAATCTGAAATCAAACTTGAGTCACTTCATTAACTTCATCAAAGTGTTCGTAATTCCTTTCCAAAAGAAGATGACGGCTTTTTTTCTCAAATCATTTGTTATCCAAACTTGTTAATCTAGCTTTCCGTGTTACCACTATTCACACATCATGTATTCCTCATAATCAATATATTGTTTTAAAGCACCTTCAACACAGAAATATATCATTAAAAGTATACAAGCACATTTAAATATCACACATACAGGACTTCTTAAAATTCAAACACGTAGAAACGTATAAACATAACCGCGCATATCACACACACACACACACACACACACACACACACACACACACACACACACACACACAGATCTATCTATATATATATATATATCTATGCTTTTTTAACCCATTAATAAATATCCCCCGACATGCATATCCACACAGAACACATTGTCACAACGACATACAATGACCCCAAGTCACGCATGACCTGGCACGAAATCACTCTCGATATATTACGGAATTTGAATTCCCGACGCGTTGCCGGAATAAAGTGAAACCTCCTCCAGCAAGTGCTACACACTTCACCTAATACTTGGGTGACGTTGAACTGTATAAACTCGGGGTTACAAGGCACATCTCTCGGATTCCAGTTTGTTTGGTCTATTCGGTCTGTTCTAAAACTGCTTTCCTTTGTCTGTTTGTGCTTCACTTCTCTGCTGATTTATTCCACTCCTTTTACCTTTATCTTTTCCTCTGTAAATGACGAAACTACCTGCTTATTCTTACCCCCCCCCCCCCCCCCGCTTCCTTATCTCTTTTTCATCTCTTTTGTTACCCATTATCCATACTCCTATCCTTATTCACTGTCTCTGTCTGTCTGCCACACACATACATACATACATACATACATACATACACACATACATACACACAAACACACATACACAAACACACACACACACACACACACACACACACACACACAAACACACACAGCACACACACAAACACACACACACACACACACACACACACACACACACACAAACACACACAGCACACACAAACACACACAAACACACACACACACAAACACACACACAGCATACACAAACACACACAAACACACACACACACACACACACAAACACACACACAAACACACACACACACACACACACACACACACACACACACAAACACACACAGCACACACACACACACACAAACACACACACACACAAACACACACACACACAGTGCAGAACTCATCTTGTTTACCAAAGGTGGTGAAAACCTGAAATACGCAACGTGATTACAATCAGCATTGCCATCATCAGTAACAATAATGGTGTTTAAATACTAAGAATTGCATAATGCATGATATCAAATTAGATATCACAAGTTTACAAAGTTGATAAAGATAACATAAATCTCTGTCATCACTAAATCCATACACATTGCGGGAACACAAGTCGTTTTTAGTGCTATTATTCATGCAAGCTGTTACCGTCCTCTCATGACAGCGTGGCGTTCTATGCTGTTTCAATGCGAGTAAATACTTCAGCTGGTATAGGCCAGAGTACAGCGATATAATACGTGTCTGTCAAAACCCATATGGATGGGTTTTGTCCGTCCTACTAATGGTTCCACATGGCGTGGTGCCTGTGAGTTTTTGTTCTCTTGTTCTTTCCCGTCTCTTTTATCCGTTTACTCTTCCTATCTCCTTTTAGCGTAGGCGTCCGCGTTAAAAAATATATGATATATATATATTTATATATATATATATATATATATATATATATTTCATATATATATACACATATATATACATATATATATAGATATATAGATAGATAGATATAGATAGATATAGATATATATATAGATATATATAGATAGATAT
>BOPN01000132.1:285120-300120 GCA_017312705.2 Penaeus japonicus
TTTTATCGCCCTTGTTTTGTTGAACGTTATGTGGAAAGTTTTTTGCACAATATTTCTCGCCTAACTCATCTCTCTACTAATCCTTCCTCTCCCAATCCCCTAAATGATTGATTGACGACTATTGAGAACTATTGAACGATAATGCTATTGAATATCCTTTAAATCGTAGCCACATTACATTCATTAATTATTGTTACCAATCTTTGCTTTGCAGCATTTCCTTTGTTAAACAAAATTAACCCCTTTGAGGACAAGATTCGGTTTTTCATCACATTTACCTAGTCTCGGCCTACCACAGCCCACCTCCATGAGGATGAGACTCGGGTGCTTCTTTTTTCTTTCATTCATCACAACGACCGCCAAACCGGTCATTTATTTTATAGTTATTTCGGGCCTGCCCCGATGTTTGGCTGGGAGAGCCACGACGGTCTTACGAGAAGACGTCTATTGTACCGACCTGTAATACGGTCTACTGCGAAGTACCGCGAGCACGGTTACTTTCCGCCCGGCGCAGCTCCGGCTGTTTTTCGGCTAACAGAGCCATAAATATTGCTCCCTGCAGCAAATTGACCCAGCGTACGGTCACGATAAGAAGAGATACCGCCAGCACGGCAACGTTTTTCGGCCAAGCAGCCGCACGCCTCCCTTGTAGAACTAATTCTCGGGTAAGGTGACGACCATATCATGATCACATTAGTAAATAATGATATATGGAACTTTCACGTGTTAATGATAAGTCTTAATTCTTTCACTTTTAGATTTCTTAGAATGTCGCACATGAGCAGTGAATTCCTTTTGTTTTGTGATTCTATTTTTTCTTACACTGGATTTTAACTTCCCTTCCGATTCCAGGCCTCTCATCACAATTCAAAAACATCATGTGCGTTCTCCGAAATCGAGCTTGGTATACCCATACTTACTCTTCATTTTTCAGAATTACTACAGCCAAGGTCACGTGAATTTAATTATCTTGACATTGTATTGCAATATGTTTCCATCTTCCCTGCATGTGTTCAATCATTTTCTTTATCAAGTTTATTTCAGCAAATTATTCTGATGTTACAACTGTTGCACTGGAATCCATGTTTCCCTTAGTACTCTTAACAGAAATGCTGAGATTGGTTACCATCTTATTACTTACTTGGCCCATTCTGCGCCGCAATCTACATATTTCTTGTCGAATGTGTCGGTTATACTTCATGTCGCATCATCTGTCGACGTGACGCAGAGAGGACCAAGCAAGTTAAGTTAATCATCATTACTTCAGCTATCTCAAAATAATATTTTGATATATCTTTATATATGCAATATCTATACGTCTCTACCTTCCTCCCTACTATTTTTGGCACTGCCAATCATCATTGCAATTGTTATGTATGCATCGGGTACTACTCTGTGACTTCATTCCAGGTCTGCAAGTTGAAGATGATTCCATCAGAACGGCTTGGCAAACCAGCCTTGTCAACCCTGATGTCCCGACACCGCCATCTTGAGGACCAGCGCGCCTTCGCAACCGCGTGGGTTTCGTTGCACAATCAAGATGTTTGCCTACTCGGGGTGTTTAATCTTCACATTTACGGTGAAAGAGAGATATAGTAAACGCGTATACTATTTCTCTTATTCCTTGTTTTTGCACTTTTTGCATATACATGCCCAATATTTTGATGCTATATATCTTTGCAAGTCGAGGACGACTTGGTCAGTAAGTGACCGAGCATTGTGAGAATTATATAGAATGCTATATACAATATTGAATACAAATAAATCAAATACATTAATCATATGACTGGTTGCACTCCTAGCCAGCGAGTCAATCGCTGGGTTGACAGCTAATTTGCTAATGCTTGCCATCCCAAAGACCTACACACTCAAAACGAGCTTAATTACTCGATCGTCACACCTACTACATTCCAGACTGCCTTCCCGAGTGTCCGCCGTGGGGACAAGATTCGGGGACGGCGGATGCGAACCCCTCCATATAAGCAGGATGTTTGGAACATGCCGACAGACCGGGAATCGACTGCGCTACCGTTGACACCTGATTTCCCCGCCTGTTCATACGTGTTGTGATATTGTTTATTGCTGTGACCATTATGCTATAGTGAATATATCTATCATGCACCATAACGATGGACTCTCTAGTTATGGAATAAACCCGTAATGTTCAAACCCTGTGTCTGGCATCACTACCTTATTTGTGATGGGTTCTTAGTTACGAGAGACTAAGACAACCCTCACACTCGTGAATACGAAATACTGCGCAACTATATCAACAATACTATTTCTACTCCCTTATGAAAGGAAAGCATTGTAAAAATAGGCTCCAATCACTTCATTCTCATTACACAAATTCAAATTTCAATTTCCCTCGATTAACCGTCTTTTTAATTGTTCATTATTTTACATTGCAAAATAAAAGAGCTTAATCTGATTATGATGTCAGATATGTATATGGTAAAAAGGGTACAGAATTTTATAGTAATGGGCTGTATACTCCCCACCCTCCCCTCCCTCCCTTCCTTCCTTCCTCCCTCTCCCTCTCCCTTTCTCTTTTTCTCTATATCTCTCTTCCCCCCCTATTTTCTCAAAAAAAAAATCTTTCTCTCTTTCTTCTTTACCCTTTCAACTTCCTTTCTTTTCTGCCTTCCATATTATATTGATAATAATAATATTAGTAATAGAGTAGTGATAATAATGATAATAATAATATAAGTAATAGAATAGTGATAATAGTGATAATGATAATAATAATAATAATAATAATAATAATAATGACAAAAGCAATAGTAGTAATAATAATGAAAATAACAATAACAATACTAAAAAGCAGACGGCAACCAACAGCCACAAAGACAAACGGATCCTATGACGCTGAATCCTCTCGGAATCTATAGATCCTTCGCTTCAATCATTCCATCGATCACCCACTACAAACCACTACATCAATCCACTACCTACATCCTCCCCTACTTCTCCCCTACTATTCCCTCCGTCATTTATCCTCCGTCACAATAAATCATCCGAGCAGAACAGCATCCAGGAGAACCGAGCGCTGTGACATAAACACCAGTAACTCGGTCCTCACACGAGAGGAAAGAGAAAAATCTCGGATCCACACGTCATTTTCACATTAATAAGTGTGTCTCGCTTCGTCCCCGCTGAGGTGTGGTCGATGGAATCACGCGATTGTTTTTTGTTTTTTTTTTTCTTCTTCCTTTTTGGCGTTGATTTACGAAGTAAAATATGATTGGTGAATGTGGTAAGACGTGATTAGAACAGGAAAAGTGGGAGTAAAAAAAGACTAGGATAGCAGTCTAGTTAGTCATCGGAGTATCATTATCATTATCATCAGGGATATATATCATCAGTTAAACTCATTACCAATATCATTAATATCATTATTCATTACTATTATCAGTATTAGCAGTTGGATTATCCTCATAGGTATTATCATCATTATCAGCATCACAACCATTATTATTATTACTATCAGCAGCATTACCAATAATAACACCAAAACATGAAATACAAAATAATTATCATGAACTACCATGCATTCTACTTAATACAGAAAAAGGGCGAGAGTTTTCGAGGCGCTCCCGTGTTGCATGACAAGTGAACAAGGAAAACAAAAACAGGGACACGACCGCCGGGTGTTTTCCCACGGGGATTTCGCATGTTAAACCGCCCAGTGTTTAAAATAGCATATAATGTCTGCTAATCTTTTTTGTAGGTTAGGATGAATGATGTCACATTAGAAGGAAGGATAATAACAGAAGTGAAATTATGTGCCGTATAAGTGAAAACCATATGAAAATTATTATCATGATACATTGGTGATCTGAGAAACAACTTTATTCTCCATTCTAAAATCAACCGCCTATATAACCACACCAAACCAATATTAATATTTAAGAAAGAAAAAGGACAAGAAAGAAAACGAAACTATGAAAATTATTAATCATCTGGCAAGAAACCCAAGCAAATGCACAGTAAATCTCCGGTTATCCCGAGTAAATGGGAAAAACGGGCAGCATTAATGTCTGTCGCTGCAACTATCCTAAAATGCCAGATTAATCCAAAAGATTGACCCGTCGTGCAGATCTGCCTGTCTGGAAATTATAATTTTGCTTTCGTACATTTTTTTTTTCTTTTTCTCTCTCTCGCTCTCTCTCTCTCTTTATTTTTTTATTTTTTTCAACAAAAATAATAATTACAATAACAACAACCATAATAATAACAACGGAATTAATGATAATAATAACAACGATATTAATAATGCTAATGAAAACATCCAATATTAAACTACAGAACACACCGACGGGATCACATCGAAGGAAATTGCAATCATCGCCCCACATAAAAGCCACTGAACTTTTCAAATGTTCTCTGAAACTCGAATCGCGATAACGACTGCTCTTCGGCCAAACATCGCCGGCGATAATGAGGCCGGCAGTTCCAGCTGAGAGCGAATTAACCATATCTCTCTTCCTCTCTGGCAATTAAGAAGGTGAAAGGGGGGGGGGAGGAGCAGGAGGCAGAACTCTACCAAGTGGAGGGGGATGAGAAAGAAGGAAAAAAAGAAAGAAGAAAGACGGAATAAGAAGACGAAGAAGAACAAACCTAATTGTGGTTCAGTGTTATCATACTCATCATAGCAATCATGTAATTCCCTTGCCTACCCCCCCCCCCCTATACATCTACGAATATCCAGGGAGGAACACATGGGGGTTTCCTGTAGTTGGCCAACAAGCACACACACCTCTTCCGCGCGACTTCAAACGCACTCGTACATTAAAAATCTTGTTATTAATTTCCCCATTACTGTATCCTCGTGAATATAATGGGCATTCGCCATGTCATCAAAAGGATACAACTGAGATGTGTAAAGTGAAGATTTCTTGCATAGAGCTAGTAGAAAGAAGAGCATATATACCCTCTTCAATAACTCGACTCCTCTACCTGGCACGCACACGTTGGCTTTTTGAGAACACTCTCCGACTTCATATCTCTTAGCTATCTACCTTTGCATGAGTGAACTACAAAGAACCTATCACTCACTTGTAAAATAACTAACAAAGAAAACGAGATATGGTTATCATTGTCACCGATTACATTGCCTTTATCTAGCAATTTAACGATAAGGAAAATATACCAAACGCCCATTTCCTGTTATGCACCGCCCATAAAAAGGGCAGACTAGTGAAATCGCCTTCAAGATTACTGGTACGTAGTCGTAGGGCCGTATCTGCTCCGTGTTGTTGTTTAGATGCACCGAACTTACGTGAAGCATGATCTAAATCCTTCCAATGCAAATTCGAACATTTCTTTTCTGGTTATAAAAATGTGTAAATTACCTAAAGCACTGACTTCCTCGTCTCAGCATGTACGCTGCCCCCCCCCCCCCTTCCTACTACACACTCCCTACATTAAATTGCCGTGAAGCATAAATAACAATATTTACGGGATCTTGTCCTCATTCCCATTATCTAACAACGAATAACAGTTTCCTCGGCACCCGCACTACCAACCATTGAAAAAGAAAAAAAGAAGAAAAAGAAGAAGAAGAAAAAAAAGCTGTTTAAAAACCCTATGAATAAAATTACGTTAAACATACGAGTTGTTTCTCCCCTTGACAAGAAAGCGAGTTACCAAACCACACGCCAACGAACCCTATTGCTTTTCTGCATATGAAAGTTTTCTTTTTAATAAAGACTATTTCTTTTCTATGGTCTACCACGGTATATCTATTTCTCTTAATTTCCTTTGTCTTAAAAATGTTCTTTTTCGAAATCATAATAAATATGAAATCGACTGAAAAACTCGTTGGTCCTCCACAGAGACGGAAGATAGATTACTGAAAACAGGCCACAGGGATTCTTTTAAGAAATCAAGACTAATTAACATCGAGAAAGACACAGTCTGAAAATTAAAGCTAAAAAAATGCATCTGATACATAGCACTGTTGTTAGCAAATACACAGCAGAAGTCTTATACAACATATTGTGTACCCTGCGATATAAAAGCAAAGATTAAACCTTATGATACCCATTGCAAGAGGATACACACGTAAGGATACAGTACGGTCGCGAAGGATTAGGTGAGCTAAGTATTCAAAACAACCCATGTGTAAAGGATCTCACCCAAGAACTAAATCAGGGGTCCTGGTATTGTGTGTACACTGAACACGCAATGAAAAGGCAGGCCAGGAAGGCGGGGAAAAGCACAATGCAACCTGTTTACAAATTTACATCTAGTATTCTTGATACTGTAGCAACCGCGAGACATCCTCCCGTCCCTGGTTTATCATGCAGCATTGTGCAACTGCGAGCAACACCACTGAGGGAGAGTTAAAGTAGATCTTTAAGTTGCACAAAAAAAAAAAAAAAATGTTCGTCTTGATATCGTCCTTCAAGAGTGTCGTGGCTCAAGATTAGACTCAAATACTTCAGATCCTCTTCTCATGGTCAAGGTCCTCACGTCTGAACCATCCATCAGGAATGTTTTATCCTCCACGAAAGACAACATGCGCGGAGGCGGTTCCACGAAGGGCAGCGGCGTTTACCGGAACTGCCTTTCATATCGCATTTGTGGGTCAAACGCACAAGGCCACGCACTCATCGATCTCCCTCACCTGAGAAAACGTATTCCCTGAGTTTCGGAACTCTCGCCGCACCCACGAAGTTGAAAATGATTTCCTTCGCTCTATTATCCAAAATCAGGACGAAAATAAAATTGTTTATTCAGATATTTCTTTTCGTTTTCTTCTTTGGATCAAACAAGGCCAATGCATCGAACAGTAAAACGAGAGAGAGAGAGAGAGAGAGAGAGAGAGAGAGAGAGAGAGAGAGAGAGAGAGAGAGAGAGAGAGAGAGAGAGAGAGAGAGAGAGAGAGAGAGAAAAAAAAACTTTTTTTTTCTTTCTCTCTCTCACTATTTTAGATCACGCCTGGATGTGGTTATCATGCAGCAGTGATAAATGACATCCGTCAGATTTTAAACAAACAAAATGTCACATGAGACCAGCGACAAAACACATCCGCTCGAAGATTATTTTGTTTTCTTCAGCAAGCGTAACATGAAATAAATAAAAATAAAATGATAATAATGACACGATTACTTACAATGACAATAACATCAATAAGTACAGTAACAACAATTGGAGAGAAATAAAAGTCAACAAACGAATAACAAGGCAAATATTGAGGATAATGGCGATGACATATAAACAAACAATCAGACAAATAACTGATGGATGACAGTGATAATGATGAGAAAAACAACAATGAAAATTAATAACTCCAAGAATGATAATGATCATGATGATGGTTATAATATCAATTTTAACAACAACAACCTATAGTAATAATAATGCTAATCGCTAATAGCATTAACAACAACAATTATAACAAAAACAATACAAAAAAATTAAGACAAAAAAGGCAGCCAAAACGGACAACCACACGCGTCCTCGAAAATCGAAAATCTATTTTCCCGAAGCCGCTATCCATCAGATGACACAGTGCGTGCACACACACACACACACACACACACACACACACACACACACACACACACACACACACACACACACACACACACACACACACACACACACACACCGTTCACCCGCACTCCCTAACCGACTCAAAAGCCGTCGAAACTCGTGCGGATGTAATATTTACGAGCCTCACTTCAAGGTAAAAGGTACTCTGAGAAAGTCTCATTTTTATCATTCCTGGCGGAAAATTAAGTACGGAAAAGGGATGGAATATTACACCCATGGATCATACACAAGCAAATATAGAACTTTGTGTATATCCTATGTGTGTGTGAGAGAGAGAGGGGGAGGGGAGAGGGAGAGGGAGAGGGAGAGGAGGAGAGAGGGAGGGAGAGAGAGAGAGAGAGAGAGAGAGAGAGAGAGAGGGAGAGAGAGAGAGATAGAGAGATAGATAGATAGATAGATAGAGAGAGAGAGTGAGAGAGAGAGTCCCGAGGGTCCTGGAAACGGCAGTCGACCCCTTCCACATGTTGGTTAATGATGAGAGGCGATTGGACACTCAGCGAAAGGTGTAATTAAAGACGATTTTTCTCTGGCCAATAATCACAACCAGGCATGGTAAACCGTTCTCTTGCAAGTCCTCTGATAAACAGAAACCTAGATATTTAAGTAGAGTAGTAAGACAGAGACCGAGCGAAGTAAGGCACTGGTATTGATTATTATGTGACCTAAGACATTGATTTTATATTTCTACTTAATTCAATGTATATCGTTGGAAGTCTGTTTTGGCCTGACGTGTCCTGTTTCCTGTGTTCGTTTCCGCCTCGAAACTCCAGTTTATCCAGCAGCTGTATTTGTTAACGGAAGGCCTGAGGCGTAGAAAGTGACTCAGGATTCATACTTAAGAAGGACACAGAAAGAACCCAGGGCAGATCAAGGCAGATCAGGTCAGGCAGACAGACAAGAGAACAGGCAGAGCGAACAGCTCTGACCTCCGGCCTTCGGAGCTAAGTGTATTAACAGTCCACAATATAGACCAGGACACGTAACGTCTGTCTGTTTATCCACCGGATCACAACCAGGGCATCAATTGGTTTACAACTGCTAGCAGCGGGTTACAACAACTGCTGTAGTGGTGGGTTACAACTGTTGGCAGCGGGTCACAGAGAGACTTGCATTGTATTTCCATATGTTATTAACAGTATCATAATCAGTAATAAGTAGCGACAGTTCTGTACCTATTTTTCATGTGGACACACTACCCATTATAGTCATCCGATTCAATGATACAGCATCTAATAGTGTCTAAGTCTATTCGTGCAGGCTGAAAATCCTTGCCTGAATGCACCGACTCGAGGTCAGCCGAAGCCTGTCCCATTAATAAAACAGTCCGAAAGCAACTACACGTCTCCGTCAGCCTCACAACACACACTTCGCCGTCAATACGAGCGTGTCCGCGACAGAGAAGCAGTTCCTCTGACACGACGCGGACACGAGCAATAAATCGCCCCTTGGAGGAGAATCCCCAGACTCACGTGAGATGCTGTGGCTCACTTCCTCGCCTCATATGGAATGCGTGTACAGAGGAAGGGAATGAAGAATAAAGATAACATTGCGGCCAAGTAATGTAGGGAAGGAGGGAGTGGGATGGGGATGGGGATGGGGATGGGGATGGGGATGGGGGGGGAGGGAGTGGGAGAAGGGGGAGAGAAAAAAAATAATTACAAGAATATGGATAAAAGTGAGTGAAAAAGATGAAAAAGAGATAAATATATTACATTGCGGATATGTATATATATGTGTGTATGTATATAAATAAATAAATAAGTATATATATATTTATATATATGTATGTATATATATATATATATGTATATATATATATATATATATATATATATATATATATATATGTATATGTACATATATATATATATATATGTATGTATATATATATATATATATATATATATATATATATATATGTATATATATATATATATGTATGTTTACATATGTATGTATATATATATGTATGTATATATATGTATGTATATATATGTATATATATATATATATATATATATATATATATATATATATATATATATATATATATATGTATGTATATATATGTATGTATATATATGTATGTATATATATGTATGTATATATATATATATATGTATGTATATATATATATATATATATATATATATATATATATATATATATATATGTATGTATATATATGTATGTATATATATGTATGTATATATATATATATATATATATATATATATATACATACATATATATATATATATATATACATATATATATATATATATATATATATATATATATATATATATATATATATACTATATATATATATATATATATACATACATATATATACATACATATATATACATACATATATATACATACATATATATATATATATATATATATATATATATATATATATATACATATATATACATACATATATATACATATATATATATACATATATACATATACATACATATATATACATATATATATATATATATATATATATATATATATATATATATATATATATATATATATGTATATTTATATATGTATATATATATATATATATATGTATATATATATATATATATATATATGTATATATATATATATACATATATATATATATATATATGTATATATATATATATATATATATGTATATATATATATATATGTGTGTGTGTGTGTGTGTGTGTGTGTGTGTGTGTGTGTGTGTGTGTGTGTGTGTGTGTGTGTGTGTGCATGTGCATGTGCATGTGCATGTGCTTGTGCTTGTGCTTGTGCTTGTGCTTGTGCTTGTGCGTGTGCGTGTGCATGATAAACTTCTTTATCATCTTGTCTTCCAACCGATCTCCATGAGGCAACCTATGGCGATCCACATCACAGTTAACGAGCCCTACGGTTGGGTTCACGGAGAGGAGATTTACGAGGTGGAGGGGCGCGAGCGGTAGCAAACGGGTTTCGCGGTCACCCACCTCCACTCATCCTCCTGCACCTTCACCTACCCTCCACCACATCCGCACGAAGTCCATCCTTCCCGCGTGCCAAGTGAACAACGCATTTCGTTCTCGTGCACACGGTCTGTCCCTTCACTTGTTTACTGCATTTGGAACACCGGGATCTTCGCTCCCCTTGTCCACTCCCTTATCTCCTTCTCCCTTTCAGCACATCTTGCGTCTTCCCTCTACTTCCCCTCACCGACCATACATGCTCCTTTTCCTCTTATTCGCCCCCTCCCACCCCACGAGGCCGGGGACCTTGTGCTCCACTGCACAGCCGACCTCGCCTGCCTTTTCGCGGCCGCGGGTACACACGGAGGGGGAAATATTCGAGTGAATACCGACGTTGGCGCTCTCACGTGTTGGCTCTGGACCAACACATGCCGGGAAAAGAGGGAGGGAGTGAGCAGTGACGGGGGAATGTGGGCATGGGAAGTGGAAGGGGGACGAAAGGGGGGATATGGACGTGGGAAGGGGAGGGAAGGGAGGGAAGGAAGGGGCGGGGCAGGCGCTAGAAGGGGTGAAAAGAAGTGGCGCCAGAAATGGTGCGTGGTTGCACACATTCTGTCACTCAGTCATATGCACTCACGTACCAAGTCGTATCCACTCTGATGCCCATTTGCACGCTCTCTGCTGCCCTAGCCAAATGCCCTCTAGCGATTTCCGTACTATGGAAAACTGAAAGAAGAACAGAAATAGAACCTCCAGACACCCGGGTTCGAAGCATGACTAACATCATCCTCATCACGGAAACTGAATAAAAATAAAAATGTACAACCTGTGCTGGTATATATATATATATATATATATATATATGTTATATATATATATATATGTTATATATATATATATATATATATATATATATATATATATATATATATATATATATATATATATTTTTTTATTTTTTTTTTTTTTTTTTACAAATCTCTCAACCTTCACAACTCCACGGCAAGACTTCCAGTCCCTCTCCCTTACTCATAGACTTCCACTTTTTTCTTCTTTTCACACACATCCACTAACATAACCAAATTGTGGCGTCGGATGAGGCCAGAAGTCATGGGGAGACGAAGCAAACGAAGAGAGCAGAAGATGAGTGACTAGACCTTAACTCACTAGGCTGGAACGGGGACGAAGTGACCCGGCCTGGGTCGGAGCGGGAGTACTGCCTCCTTAGCCACTTCGCAATGCTATGTAGGTGTATGTGTATGTGTGCATATGCGTGTGATAGGGAGAGAGGAGAGAGAGAGAGAGAGAGAGAGAGAGAGAGAGAGAGAAAGAGAAAGAGAGAGACTGTGTTAAATGCCAACTCTCTCTCACCCTTCACACTGTCTACGACATCTCACGGAGCAATGTCTTACACCGTAATTGGGTGAAACGAGCTACCTACCATTACCACTTGTTTCTTTCTTCAAAAACAACTATGTACTCCCCTCCACGTACCAAAACAGCACATCATAAGAACAACTAAGAAAGAACAGAAAAAGAAGGAGCGAGCGAGAGAGAGAGAGAGAGAGAGAGAGAGAAAAAAAAAAACTTTTTTTTTCTTTCTCTCTCTCACTATTTTAGATCACGCCTGGATGTGGTTATCATGCAGCAGTGATAAATGACATCCGTCAGATTTTAAACAAACAAAATGTCACATGAGACCAGCGACAAAACACATCCGCTCGAAGATTATTTTGTTTTCTTCAGCAAGCGTAACATGAAATAAATAAAAATAAAATGATAATAATGACACGATTACTTACAATGACAATAACATCAATAAGTACAGTAACAACAATTGGAGAGAAATAAAAGTCAACAAACGAATAACAAGGCAAATATTGAGGATAATGGCGATGACATATAAACAAACAATCAGACAAATAACTGATGGATGACAGTGATAATGATGAGAAAAACAACAATGAAAATTAATAACTCCAAGAATGATAATGATCATGATGATGGTTATAATATCAATTTTAACAACAACAACCTATAGTAATAATAATGCTAATCGCTAATAGCATTAACAACAACAATTATAACAAAAACAATACAAAAAAATTAAGACAAAAAAGGCAGCCAAAACGGACAACCACACGCGTCCTCGAAAATCGAAAATCTATTTTCCCGAAGCCGCTATCCATCAGATGACACAGTGCGTGCACACACACACACACACACACACACACACACACACACACACACACACACACACACACACACACACACACACACACACACACACCGTTCACCCGCACTCCCTAACCGACTCAAAAGCCGTCGAAACTCGTGCGGATGTAATATTTACGAGCCTCACTTCAAGGTAAAAGGTACTCTGAGAAAGTCTCATTTTTATCATTCCTGGCGGAAAATTAAGTACGGAAAAGGGATGGAATATTACACCCATGGATCATACACAAGCAAGAGAACTTGTGTATATCCTATGTGTGTGTGAGAGAGAGAGGGGGAGGGGGAGAGGGAGAGGAAGAGGGAGAGGAGGAGAGAGAAGGAGAGGGAGAGAGAGGGAGAGAGAAGGAGAAGGAGGGGGAGAGAGAGATAGAGAGATAGATAGATAGATAGATAGAGAGAGAGAGTGAGAGAGAGAGTCCCGAGGGCGATGCCTGGAAACGGCAGTCGACCCCTTCCACATGTTGGTTAATGATGAGAGGCGATTGGACACTCAGCGAAAGGTGTAATTAAAGACGATTTTTCTCTGGCCAATAATCACAACCAGGCATGGTAAACCGTTCTCTTGCAAGTCCTCTGATAAACAGAAACCTAGATATTTAAGTAGAGTAGTAAGACAGAGACCGAGCGAAGTAAGGCACTGGTATTGATTATTATGTGACCTAAGACATTGATTTTATATTTCTACTTAATTCAGTGTATATCGTTGGAAGTCTGTTTTGGCCTGACGTGTCCTGTTTCCTGTGTTCGTTTCCGCCTCGAAACTCCAGTTTATCCAGCAGCTGTATTTGCTAACGGAAGGCCTGAGGCGTAGAAAGTGACTCAGGATTCATACTTAAGAAGGACACAGAAAGAACCCAGGGCAGATCAAGGCAGATCAGGTCAGGCAGACAGACAAGAGAACAGGCAGAGCGAACAGCTCTGACCTCCGGACTTCGGAGCTAAGTGTATTAACAGTCCACAATATAGACCAGGACACGTAACGTCTGTCTGTTTATCCACCGGATCACAACCAGGGCATCAATTGGTTTACAACTGCTAGCAGCGGGTTACAACAACTGCTGTAGTGGTGGGTTACAACTGTTGGCAGCGGGTCACAGAGAGACTTGCATTGTATTTCCATATGTTATTAACAGTATCATAATCAGTAATAAGTAGCGACAGTTCTGTACCTATTTTTCATGTGGACACACTACCCATTATAGTCATCCGATTCAATGATACAGCATATAATAGTGTCTAACTCTATTCGTGTAGGCTGAAAATCCTTGCCTGAATGCACCGACTAGAGGTCAGCCAAAACTTGTCCCATTAATAAAACAGTCCGAAAGCAACTACACGTCTCCGTCAGCCTCACAACACACACTTCGCCGTCAATACGAGCGTGTCCGCGACAGAGAAGCAGTTCCTCTGACACGACGCGGACACGAGCAATAAATCGCCCCTTGGAGGAGAATCCCCAGACTCACGTGAGATGCTGTGGCTCACTTCCTCGCCTCATATGGAATGCGTGTACAGAGGAAGGGAATGAAGAATAAAGATAACATTGCGGCAAAGTAACGTAGGGAGGGAGTGGGTTGGGGATGGGGATGGGGATGGGGATGGGATGAGAATTGGGAGGGGGAGGGAGATAGGGAGATGTAGGATGAGGATGGAGAGAGGGAGAGGGATGGGGATGGGTGATAGGTGATAGGAATAGGGGATGGGAAGGGGGAGGGGGAAAGGATGAGGACCTTGATACTTTGATAATGATGGTGACCATCCTTATAACTATTGTTATAATCATTATAATTACTATTATTATTATGATTATTATTATTATTATCATCATCATTATTATCATCATCGTCATTATGATTACCATCATTACTATTAGTACTACGATTATTACCATCAACTATTATTATCATCATCACTATCATTATTATTGTTATAGTTTCTGTAATCACTATTATTTTAATCATCACTATTATTATCATTACTATTATTATCATTATTATCATCATTATTATCATTATTACCATTGTAATCATAATCATTATTACAAACATTATCATTATTATTGTTACTATCATTACTGATATTGTTATTATTATAATAATAGTAATGATATTTTTTCATTATTGTTGTGATTATCGTCATCATCATTATCATCACTATTATTATTTTCATGATAATCACTGTCATTATCTTTACTATTACAATTATTATCGTAATCATTATTATC
>BOPN01000132.1:312620-317620 GCA_017312705.2 Penaeus japonicus
TGTCAATGAAAGAAATGATCATCATCATTACATTACTACTATCTTCCTACTATCGATGGAAATAATAATGATAAAAATGGCGATGATGATTATAATAATAGCAGTAGTAGTAGTAGTAGCAGCAATAATAACTGTGGTAATGGTAGTAGTGGTGGTGGTAGTAGTAGTAGTAATGGTAGTGGTGGTGGTAGTAGTAGCAGTAGTAGTACTGATGGTAGTAGTGATGGTAGTAGTAGAAGTAGTAAGGATATGGATAAGCCAGATTTGTGGAGCAGAAGCTATGCTGGGCTTGTATGCACTGAGGCGAGCCCACCTGTGTCAGCGTGTGCTGACTCGTGAGAGAATGTGCCAACGAGTGTTGACTCGATCTGAGCTTGGTCCTTACCCAACGCAGTGCCCAGCTACGTCAGTAACCGCCAGGTGACAGTGGAAGCTCACGAGCTTGGACGGGACTCGATCTGCCGACCACGGGGATGTGAGCTAACCAGACGGATGTAGTAGTAGTAATGGTAGTAGTAGTGGTAGTAGTAGCAGTAGTAGTACTAATGGTAGTAGTAGTAATGGTATTAGTGGTAGTGGTAGTAGTAGTAGCAATAGTAGTACTGATGGTAGTAGTGATGGAAGTAGTAGTAGTAATGGTAGTAGTAGTGATAGTAGTAGTAGCAGTAGTAGTACTAATAGTAGTAGTAGTAATGGTATTAGTGGTGGTAGTAGTAGTAGTAATGGTAGTAGTAGTAGCAATAGTAGTAGTGATGGTAGTAGTAGTAATAGTAGTAGTGGTGGTGGTAGTAGTAGTGATGGTAGTAGTAGTGGTGGTGGTAGTAGTAGTTGTAGTAATGGTAGTAGTGGTGGTAGTAGTAATAGTAGTGGTGGTGGTAGCGGTGGTAGTAGTAGTAGCACTAGTAGAAATAATAACATTAAAATACATTTAATGATAACGATGATGATGATGACAAAAACTACAATAACAACAACATTGACACCAGTGATAGTAAACATAACAACACTAATACCAATACCACTATCACATAATAATCATAATCAAAACTATAACATCAGTAAACTGCTCTCATCTCTAAAGCCGATATTCCCCAGAGCACCTGAAATTATCATTAAAAACAGGCCAGTTTTTAATCAGAACCCCGCCTAGTTTCTTACTCCTACAAGTGAAAGCAACCGAGCAAGCAAGCACGTTCAAAGCAAGCGAACAATCACGCCCGATATAAGCGAAAAAGCACGCCCGAAGCAAACGAACAAGCAAGCCCGATATAAGCGAAAAAGCACGATCAAAGCAAGCGAACAAGCAAGCGAAAAAGCACGCCAGAAGCAAGCGAACAAGCAAGCTCGATACAAGCGAAAAAGCACGCTAGAAGCAAGCGAACAAGCAAGCCCGATACAAGCGAAAAAGCACGCCCGAAACAAGCGAACAAGCAAGCCCGATACAAGCGAAAAAGCACGCCCGAAACAAGCGAACAAGCAAGCCCGATACAAGCGAAAAAGCACGCCCGAAACAAGCGAACAAGCAAGCCCGATACAAGCGAAAAAGCACGCCAGAAGTAAGCCCGATACAAGCGAAAAAACACGCCCGAAGCAAGCGAACAAGCAAGCGAACAATACAAGCGAAAAAGCACGCCAGAAGTAAGCCCGATACAAGCGAAAAAACACGCCCGAAGCAAGCGAACAATACAAGCGAAAAAGCACTCCAGAAGTAAGCCCATATAAGCGAACAAGCAAGCATGCCCGAAGCAAGCGAACAAACAAGCCCGATACAAGCGAAAAAGCACGCCCAAAGCAAGCAAACAAGCATGCACGCCCGAAGCTCGCACAAAAGCAAGCTGTTTGGTGAAGCGACGAAATGAACCCCATGAAAACAACGTGTGTTTACAGCGGCTAAACTCCCACGTAGTTTCGCCCTCCCCCTCGGAACACCTACGCGATGTTTTGTTACACTTTTAGCTCTTCGCGTGTGGCTTTGTCGTCTTGGCTTTTGAACCCGGGGGTGGCTTGCTTCACTACGGACTCTTGTCTGGACGGGCGTGGGTGTACTATGGCCAGTCAGAGACAAAGAAATAAATGCACGATTAATCTTCGTTCCTGTAAGATCCTGTAAGATATTCAATCGACATTTTCGAATTGATATAATGGTTGCTTATCTGGTTATCTGATTGTGCCTCACTCCCCGATAAGCGCATCTTAACCTCCCTTAGTAACAGAGCTCTTATCAATATCGTAGGCGTCTTTCCTTCTCGATTAGTTACCTTTTCGTGCGTAAACATCGGATTCTTGATAAGGGAGTAGGATATGAGAATCAATAAACGCTTGCCCGAGGTAGAGAAGAGAGAGAGAGAGAGAGAGAGAGATGGAGATAGATAGATAGAAATTTTGATTTGATATAGTTTACTTGCAGAACAGTGTACATGCCCTGCAAAAAGCCAGGGTAAGATGTCAAGCATCTATGCAAAGTGGCTGAACTTCTATTGGCTAAAAGGCTTAGTCAAGCATTAATCTTACATACCTGAGAGGCTGCATTATACTGCTTAATATATTTACATGTTTTATCTAGTCGGTAAAACAAATATATATATCACTGATCATGTCACAGACAAGACCACCGTCAATAATAAAATTAATAAACTACAAGTGATGTTCTTTGTACAGGGATATTCGATCGACAGGATGTCAGTTTTCATACAGCAAAGCAAGTAGGGGATGAGACTATGCGATCTTTTTTTCACAATTTGCAGCGGTGATATGTGACTGGGTTTGCATCCAAAACTGCATCCTGCACATTGTATAGTAAGATGATAGCCTATGCGTAGTCTGGTTAGAATAACTTGTTGCCTCCGTGACATTTCATAGGGTTTGTCCGTGTGTGATGTCTCAGCGATATTTCCATAATGCTAGATAGTGCCATGTCCATGCTTTTTCATATTTTCTGTATTCCATATCTGATTCTCAATAATATCTGATAATACGTCTTTTCATCTGAGTAAGAGATATTGGCTAACTGGTCAACTTTGTCACATGATATAACTGTACGAGAGGGTATCCATTGCATTGACACTTGTAAACCGAAAGTCTGGAAATTTGATGTAAGATATTTTAGATACCATGTTTTTTGGGATAAATGTAGTGAGCCTATAGAGCGCAGTCTGGCTGTCAGAAAAGACAGCCAGGTGGCGCCCCTGTTCACTACCTTCCTTTATGGCATGGTATATGGCTAATGATTCAGCATCAGTTGTGCTTGCCCAATCTGAAATCCGCACACTTTCTCTATAAGAAATGTCGGGAATTAAGACTCCAATCCCAGCTGCTCCATGAGAATCAGTGGAGGCATCACAGTAGATTGCAAGTGGGGGTTCACCATCAAGAGGATGGAGGATTTCTTCTATATATTTCAGGTAATGAGACTTCAGTTCTGATGTCAAAATCGTGGATTTAGGTCCTGGCAGTTTGTCAATATGGACATATACATGAGTTCTATGCCATGGTGCAGATAGTTTGGTTTCTGAGATATTAAGAGCATCAATGCTCCAGACATTGAAGCTGAGGATGGTCTGGGCAGTTTTGGCTTTCCATTCAGAGAGAAAGAGAGAGAGAGAGAGAAGAGAGAGAAAGAGAGAGAGAGAAAGAGAGAGAGAGAAAGAGAGAGAGAGAGAGAGAGAGAGAGAGAGAGGAGAGAGAGAGAGAGAGAGAGAGAGAGAGAGAGAGAGAGAGAGAGAGAGAGAGAGAGAGAGAGAGAGAGAGAGAGAGAGAGAGAGAGAGAGAGAGAGAGAGAGAGAGAGAGAGAGAGAGAGAGAGAGACAGGAGGAATAGCCCTTCAGAGGTTAACGGCAACATACTGCTTCGAGAGACGTGTGTATGTTAGTGGGAGCGGTGAGCGGTGAATGAGAGGCACCGCCATCCACCTCCCTCGCGGGTGCAACCACGAGGTGCAACCACGTGCCACGCCAAACACAATAAACATACAAAAAGTAATAGTATCCGCATTTCCATCAGCTTCCAACATCTGTAATTAAAGGCGAGAGCGGAAACGCAGTCATGACAAAAATCCCTGCTGAGTCACCACCTCTACCATGATGAGAAAAGGGGAGACACGTGGGTCAGCTGTTGCGCATGAACAGCTTTGTTTGTGGTCTATTTTCTCTTCTGTTCTGTTTCTATGAAAGTCTGCTTGTTTCTACGACCCTTGACCACCCAGACAAAAGGTTATATATCTATTCATAAGGAACTATGTTTTCGCAAATACATAAGAGAGACAGATACAAACGCATCATCTGTTTCTAAACATCGGTCAATGTCATGAAGAAAAAATGTATATGTAAAACTGGAACATATCAGCTGTATCCCATACACATTTTGTATACATTATGTTTTACTACTTTATTTTGCATCATGCAAAAGAGATGTCACACATAAAACATGGAGACAAAGAGAATGAGGGAGACAGAACACACATACACACACACACACACACACACACACACACACACACACACACACACACACACAGACACACACACATACTCACACATGCACACAAAAATACTAAATATAAAATAATAAAATAATAAATAAATAAATAATAATAATAAGTGATATGCAGAGTAAGAAATAATACCAAAATAAATAAAGAAGCGAAAATGAAAAAAATAGATAAACAAATAAATAGCGCAATGACTAAATGACGAAAGAGACAAAACAAAAAAAAAAATCCATCAACAATAAGAACAGCAGAAGCAAAACAACCAGCCCCGCCGCGGAGGAAGCGGAGGAACGCCGACCAGCCCGGAGTGTGGCTTGAGTGCCGGAGGAGCGAGGGCGAAAGGCGGAAACGACCGCCTTCCCAACACTCAGGACAGACAACGTAGGTGGAGTAGGTGCGAGTCCAGGCCTAATGGCGACGTTTTCTGGCCTACATTATCTCGTGTCCCGCTCTTGGGTAGGCCTATAGATGATGATGGTGTAGGAAAGGAGGAAAAGCGATAAAGAAGGGGAGG
>BOPN01000132.1:332620-335120 GCA_017312705.2 Penaeus japonicus
AGGAGTGTGCTGGAATAGCTTCCAAACAACGCCACCAAACGCTTTCAGTTCCTGAGGCGTGTTGCGTGTGTTGACATCCACCCCTTGTGCAGACCGGGAATCTCGGCTGACCCATGCGAGGTCAGGCCGGCCTAAGAATCAGTCAAGTTCTAGTCCTTGTATAGAAATGACTTCGCTACCCTTTCAGCCTAGCCCCCAGGGCACCGCCGTCTGATATCTTCACAATAAAGTATGCTGAATCCCGTAGACATCCCCTGACAATATAGGTCCTGTCAGACACTTCAAGACGGAGGATACTAATTACGAAGAGATGGGAGGAGACGGGAAGAATATAGAAAAATGGAATAGGAAGGAAAGGAAAGGGAGATAAGGGAAGGACGACGTGAGGAAGAGGTAGGGGAGAGATCGAGAATAGAATTACTAAATATTACTGCATAATATATCAATGGGAGAGAATGACGGAAACCAAAATAACAATGGCAATACAACCGATATATTAGAAAAAGAAGGAAAGAAAGCAAAATATACAAAGCTTAGTTTTAGGGTAAAAATGCGGTGCAATCTGACTATGGACTCAATTAATAGGAAAAAAATCGATATAAATTTACATAGGATACTGTTTATAAGAAGGAAAATCACCTGCAATCAGGCCTACAAAATTCAAAAATTATAAATAATGATTTTACAAATGGTTTACCTATGATGGAGCCTCTTAACTTTAATTCAACTAGGTTATTTGCGTTGGGACTTACTGCTGCGATTCTGTAACGATTCCTTTGTTCATTGGCTTTCTTGTCAATTTCTTTATTCTGAGCCGTCCCTGGTAATTTAATGAATTTATCCAAAGTTTTTTGAATCCCCAATCAGCCTTACATTTCAATATAATCGAAATAAGAAGTTCTGTATGGCGATATCTTCCACTGCCTGTTACCGCTCTGATAACGCCTTGTACAAAATTTCAAAAGGCTTCTGTTAAAAAATGCTAAGAACAACACTGATATAATACAGAAAGGGAGGATGGCTCAGGATGTATTATAATAGACATACAATTGTATCAAATATAGTAAAACGTATATCAGCGATTTAATGTCAGAATGCGTGCTTGTGTGTGTATTATATCTGCAAGTGCATGCGGTGCACGCGTCCTATATGTGTACACCACGTGGGCGTTCTGACGTCAGCAAAGGAACGCCTAATCCGCGATCGCACCGTCTCATCACGTCCTTCCCCGGTCCTCCTCATCCAAGGCCATCCTGCGGCCACACGCACAAACCCTCTCCCGTAAGCACACCGTGTCGACTCCATGGGCCTTACTCGCAGATGGCAGTAGGCGAGTAATGCTTAGTAAGGCCTCCATCTAATAATTTATCTTATTTGTTGATTGATGTGTTTTTTTTTTCTTTCTTTCTTGCCGGGACGTTCTTTCTTGACTCAAGTATGATGTCGAGCGGAGTCCCCGGAGGCTGTCGTTCTTGCTCCAGGAGAGGAAGCAGAGAGCGGACATTTAATGAGTTCAGCATCACGATTCGATATAAACATCTAAATGTAAATCCCTTTTACTTTCCAGTATAAATTAACAACTATATTTGGCGCACTATCTCAAATGAAATAAATTAACCAAATTAACAGCTGTTTTGTCTCTTTCATAATGACTGTTCCAGACATTATAACTTTGATAATGACATCAGATCAAGGTAAAATTTAAAGCAAAATAGCAATGCAATTATACAGTGTGTATGAAGAATGCCTTGGAAAATGTGTTGTGGGTCACCTTTCCAGACAAGAGGGGAACAAAGCAAGTCAGATGCGCAGTGGCCAGGGTCTCGGGCCCCGCGTGACACGCCCTTTACTCTCAGCTTGATATCGAGTAACTTAAACTAGTATGCTCATTACCGTTGTTCTTATTAACGCCTCATTAACATCACTGCAATTACTAAATGTATAACCCTTTAATAAAACCAATAAATCCATCACTATCTCCTCTGCCATTACAATTACCACTACGACTACTGCCTTCTTCATCGCCACGCACTTTTTTTCCCACGTGGCCTTCCCGCCTGCGCCTCCGGGCACCCTGGCTCCGCCTTCCACGTGGATTCACGTCATCAGACTGTTTCCGGAAGTCAGTCGTTCATAATGAGCCCAAGGAATCCGTAGCGATGAGAGAGCGGAAGCGAAACCCCTAAATGACAATTACCGAGAACGATTAAGAAAGTGTGATACCGGAGTACATTTCGTTGATCACGTGTTCTACCTTAATTTGCATTGGCTGAGTTTCGGTCCTGTCTGTGTTTACGGCATCACGGGCAATGTCGCTTCTTAAACAGAAATGTTTATAGAATGATCTATAAATTAGCACATTTTACATAATTAGAAGGTAGAGGCTGTGACGCGTCTTACATCACATGACTTTTAGATAAGTGATACATGTATTTATTACCAGCAATATCCATGCGAGATATTAATACTTCTTTTTTCTAATTTTCAGCTAAGTATAAGT
>BOPN01000132.1:355120-357620 GCA_017312705.2 Penaeus japonicus
AGAGGTAGAAAATGGTTTATCGGATAGATATCGCTCATGAAACACAATACGGAAAAATAATGAACATGGAAACAAAAATAAACTAAAAGCACAAATAAAAAAGTAAAGAAAACAAACGAAACCGAAATGGAAAAGTTAACCTGATGTTGCATAGCCTTATACTCCACACTTCTTCATAATTCTTTCTAATTCTGAATGTCCCATGTGGCGTAAGTGTGGGAATTTCCCAAGCGCAAGTGCTTTAGTGGCAAAGCAAATAGATAAGTAAATAAACAAATGAACGGGTAAACCAATGCATAAACTAAGGACCATTGGTGTTTACGTCGCTTATACCACCATGACCGTTCGACGTTCGTGTTGCATAACATCCGCCCTCCGCAGCGTGAACAGCCTGACCCGAGTCGAAATAAGAGGAACTTCAAACAGGTTCCTCGGCCAGCCAGCCACTCGGTGGTGACGTCACGACAGCAGCCCCGTTTACTCAAGCACGGAAACCCTGACCTGACCTTACAGGTAAAACCTTAAGCAAAGGAGTGTCGAAATGAGGGTTATATCTTCTAAAGAAGGCCCTGTTCCTTCACGTCCTACCTTCAGCAGAGGACAGCGCGGGAGGGCGGCGCAGCAGAGTGGGGTTCGACTCATGTCTAGTCCACCTGGAGAGCCGCGGGCGCTGGCCGACGACTCGTGTTTGAGACAAGAAGAGAAATAATTCTATAATCGAGATGGGGGTATTAAGGTTGGTGTGTCTGCTCTGTCTTTTTCACACGCACGCGCGCGCGCGCACACACACACACACACACACACACACACACACACACACACACACACACACACACACACACACACACACACACCTCACCTTTTGCTGAAAAGCCTCCTCATTCAACAGTCATGCGACGGAGGGGGGGAAAGAGTCAGTCGTGCTCGCAGCCGTTCAAGGGAGAAGACCCAGAAGACCCAGCGAAGTCGTAAATAAGTCTGGGCTTCTGTAAAACACTACCAAGGCAAGAGGGGGAAAGGGGAGAGACACGAGCCGGAGACTGCGGTACTGGCGACCCACGCGAGGCCTGATGTCAAGGTCGGGGAAGGTGCAAAACAGGTGACCAAGAAAGAGAGAAAAATATGGTATATTAAACATATATACATACATACGTACATAAATACACATATACATTCACTCACGCACGCACACATACACATACATGCACATGCACATGCACATGCACATGCACACACACACACACACACAAAATCGGTAATTAGAAACACATTGAATGAGAAATAAACACAGTAATAGAAGGATAGATGATAACTGGCACAACTATGACAATATGGCAGGGTCCATTAATTTGATAGGGTAAACAGACTTCTGCAACGGAACACTTGAAGTTAATATCCACGGACACACACACACATATCATATGTGTGTGTGTGTGTGTGTGTGTGTGTGTGTGTGTGTGTGTGTGTGTGTGTGTGTGTGTGTGTGTGTGTGTGTGTGTGTGTGTGTGTGTGTGTGTGTGTGTGTGTGTGTGTGCGTGTGTGTGTGAGGGTGGGATATGCATATGTATGCGTATATGTATATGTATATGTATATGTATATGTATATGTATATGTATATGTGTATGTATATGTGTACCTATATCTATATCTATCTATATGATGTTTAATCAATACATTGCAAGCAAAAGAAATTTCATCTCACATTCGAGAAATTTCTTGACTTAGTAAGCGGCACAGGCGATCGGGTTTAGGTCAGTGTCGGTGAGAGAAGGGGAAGGGAAAGGGAAAGGGAAAGGGAAAGGGAAAGGGAAAGGGAAAGGGAAAGGGAAAGGGAAAGGGAAAGGGAAAGGGAAAGGGAAAGGGAAAGGGAAAGGGAGATGGAAAGGGAAAGGGAAAGGGAAAGGGAAAGGGAAAGGGAAAGGGAAAGGAAAAGGGGAAGGGGGAAAGGGGATGGGGGAGGGGGGGGACTGGGACTGGGAGTGGGAGTGGGAGTGAGAGGGTGAGGATGAGGAGGAGGGCGAGGATGAGGATGAGGATGAGGAGAAGGAGGAGGAAGATGAGGAGGAGGAGAAGGAGGAGGAAGATGAGGAGGAGGAGGAGGAGGAGAAAAAGAAGAAGGAGAAGAAGAAAAAGAAGAGGAGAAGTGGAAGGAAAAGGGGAGGGAAAAGGGAAAGAGAAAGGGAAGTGATGGGCGGAGAACAAAGAAGAGGAGAGGGAAGGCAGTGGAATGGAACAGGAAGGGAAGAAGAGGTTAAAGAGTAGGAGGAAGGAAGGAGGGAGAGGAGGGAGAAGAGTAGGTGAAGAAGATGCGTAGGGAGGGGAAGCGAAGGCGTGAGACGAGAGAGATGTTGCGGTTTAGAGAAAGGGGAGAGAATGTGAGGGAAGGGGAATTATGTGGGGGGACAGAGGGAGAGGAGAGTGGGGGAAGAAGGGGGAAAGGGGGGTAGAGTGAAGAGGGGAGTGGGCGTGTTAAAGCGACGCGCCCACTCTCGACTCTTAA
>BOPN01000132.1:362620-370120 GCA_017312705.2 Penaeus japonicus
TTTGTCTCTTCACGAAAACGCGAGAGGAGTAAACAGTAAACACAAAGAAACCATAGACGTGGCAGCAGCAAGGTTTTATCGCACGGTGGAAATTCTTCACACTTGTAACTGCATTTAAGCTTTATTCACTTCTACGTTTTGAAAGTATAAAAGAGCCTCATTAACTAAAAGTGAATGGAGAGGACGAAGGCGGAAGGATTGAGCATTGACGGACATGAGGTCCACGTTTAGAAACTGGGTTTGGAACAACTAAGAAACAAACGGAAGGGCTATATGTGAAGTGGTGGTAGGGGGAAAAAAGAGAGAGAGAGAGAGAGAGAGAGAGAGAGAGAGAGAGAGAGAGAGAGAGAGACCGGGTACAGATGACGGGCGTACTGAGAGTGTAAGCACGAGTCCATGGGGGTATGCGGTCGTTTACCTCGTGGCCCCCTACCCATGCCCCCTAACGCACACCCTTGCGCCTACACACCCACCCCTCTCTTCTGTCCTCTCTCACCCACGCCCCACCAGTTCGCTCTTTTAGTTAGCTGAGCGCCTGACTCATTTTCGTTTTCCCTTGCGAATATCTATGCACATAAACAGAAGCTGCAAATTCGAAAATTCATCTCCTGTGGAATTTAATATAAACCAAGAGTTGATTCACTTCTGCTTCGCTCGTATAACGTGTGGTGATTATTGGTGCTTTTAATGGTTCTAGTGGGATACCTTTTCTATCCCTATTCGGCGACCCCGAATAGGGATAAGCTGAGAAGAAGAAGAATTAAGCTTGTGAATAAAATGATCCACCATAAAATCTGCACATCTAGTTTCTATTCTTAGTATACTTCCTCTCCTATAATACTTTCGACGCCATAAAAACTTGTGCTTGGGTGTTTGGATGTGTGCTTGGGTCCGTACTGAGAGAAGGATAAACGTTCAGAAGAGAACAGCTGGCTTGGAGAATAGACAAACCGACAAAGGTTGAACGTTTGTACAAGTCAGATGCGCAGATGTCGCTCCAAGCTGCCTAAACCTTCACTGACATTAAGGGGCTGAATGTCACACAGTAAAATATACATGGGATGACGGGCAGCGCCCCCGATGAACCGGAGAGCATCCTTTTGCGAAAACAAGAAGACAGACATTCGTCTCCTCAAATTAATGATACTGAGAAGGAAGGCGAGAGGAGGAGGAAGGGAAGAGGGGAAGAAGGAATACACACTGTATGTGCTGTGTGTACACACACACACACACACACACACACACACACACACACACACACACACACACACACACACACACATATATATATATATATATATATATATATATATATATATATATATATATATATATATATATATATATATATATATATATATCTATCTCTCTCTATATCTCTCTCTCTCTCTCTCTCTCTCTCTCTCTCTCTCTCTCTCTCTCTGTCTCTCTCTCTCTTTCTCTGTCTCTCTCTCTCTCTCTCTGTCTCTCTCTCTCTCTCTCTCGAGACCACCACCTCCACGGATGTATTTGGCAATTATCATGCTAAGCTTATTATTACCATTAGAAATTATTAAATTCTGTTTAAGCCGGTGCTTGAATTTTCAGAGCTAAATCCATCCATAGTGTAAAAAGTTTTTATATGGGTAAGTAGTGTAATCAGAAAACAAAAATAATAGTAGAAAGTAAACAGATAAACATTATCTGATTACCATGCAAGACGTAGACCAAGATTAAAAGGTATCCCTGAAAATCATGTTTAATTCAGTTTGCCAAGGCTTTTTCCAATACTTTTCCATACCTGCATTCACTTTTCATTACACCACCATATTTAAGCTGATCATTTTCTATTACTGACATTGGGTATCCAATTTTGGCAATAGTAGCAAAATCTCTCATATATGGATTGAAGACATTAGAAACATTGGCACAACTTTAAGGAAATGTTATATCAATAAAAATTTAGACATCTTTAATATTCCTAGTATATATTCATTCCATATATACATATATGAAATATATACATATATACATATATAAAGCACAAACACACACACACGCACTCCTATGCAAACAAAAACAAGACTATATGCATTCATTCAATTAAACACTAAGAAGCGCATAAAAAAATAAGCAGCATTATTACATTCATGACTGCAGTCAATGAATAGAAATTACTTGTATATCTGGAAGTTTTTTTATATCTATATTTTACACACACACAAACACACAAGCATCTATACATCTATAGGTCTATATATATAGATACTTATCTATAGATATATAGATCTACAGGTATGTGTATGTGTGTGTATATATATATATATATATATATATATAAATTATATGTATATATGTATATATGTATATATAGATATAGAAAGAGACAGATATAGATAGTATATACAATGCATCCAAACGAGCACACATATTATGCTGCATTTGAGTCCATACTTAAGGATAAATCATATATAACAAACAATGCTGGTAACCCCATCAACAAATTATATGCAAAGAGAAAAACAAAGACCTAAGTGCAAAATAAAAAGAACTTATAAATGCGTAGACACACACACACACACACACACACACTCACTTACAAACACACGCAGACACACACACAATCTGTAAGATCCATTATCGGAAGTGTTTTACATAACCCATGATGATGATGTATAAGACTTGGAGATACAATTTTTCTTCCTCCCTCTTCCTCCTCACTTTTCTTACCTCATATTCCTTTTTTCCCGTTTTCTCTATAAGCCTCTTTATGGCCTTCAATTTCTCTTTAGGACATTTTGTTGTTTTCATTTTTTTTCACAATGATTGATAGTAGAGCCATTTGTCAAAAGCCATTCCCTTCTATTGCCTTCGTCTTCATCATCACTGGTGTTAGCAACATCAACATAATCATTGTTATTATTGTCATCATCGTTATCATAATCAATGATATCATCGCCGTTGATCACCACCACCAATATCATTATCTTCCTCCACCTCTTTCATCACCACTCACTCCTACCACCCAAAGGTCAACCGAGCACCCATCTTTCTCAGTCCTACCGCCAGAGGGTTCCTCCTTCGCCCGTGTCCACCGCCTCTTTCTCGCTTCCTAAAGTTAATGTGTCAAACTCTTACCCCCCTCCTCTGCCCCCTCTCAATTCTCCTCTCTTTCACTACGAAGGAGAAAGAGAGAGAGGAACTTCGGTTGCAGTTGAGAGACGAAGAGGAGGGCTTGCTCATCCAGAGTATAAAGACCGGACAACGGGGGATTAACCTGTTTTTTTTCGAAGCTGTGCCGTACGTTTGCCATCAGGAAGCGATCCTTCGATTATCTATTTATGGAGAGGCGTGTAAATGGCGAGTCGAAGTGTCGCTGTTCGATGAATATATCAATATATGTTTGTCTGTCTCATCCTTTTTTTTCTCTCTCTCGGTTCTCTCCATTTTATCTTTCTGTCTATCTTTCTCTGTCACACTTTCTTTCCATATTTCTATCTATCTGTCTGTTTCACCACTCTCTTCTGCCCTCTACTAATCTCCCTCTCCCTGTTCCCCCCACCCTCATCCATCTCCACCTTCTAATGCCACTAATTTCCATGACATCTGTCCCAGTTGTCGGCCGCAGAGAGAGTATCAAGGTTAGGGGAACAAGCAGGTGGTCCCAGGAGCAGGTTCGTGCTATGCGAGAGCCTCCTGCCTCACGGGGACAGAACCGCCCTCATCCCGCCCGCGTGGACAATGGCCTCAATGAACGCCAAAGACAGGTCTTGCTGGGCCCGGCGCTAGCATGACGCGAAGAAGAGTAAAAAGACGGGACGAGGGAAGGGATAGGACAATAGTAATACGATCGTCATAATCATCAACAAACACAGTAATATTGCGATTTTAAAAATCAATACGATATATATGAATATCAACAAAACCATATGTAGAATAGAAACTGATAACAGAACTGAAATAAAAACAGATGTTGGCAAGATTAAAAATCAGTAACGCCATCATGCTTTTCTGGAAAATTAAAGACAAAATGACACATCTCCCTAGCTGAGTGCGTTCGCGTGTGCTTGCAAGAGTCGGGCCCATGGGAATGGGTTGGGGGGGAGGGGGTGCCTCTCCATAGCGGACTTGGCCGTCGTCCCACCCACAGTCCCACACTCTGACAGCTACCCTCGCCATAACGACAGCTAATCACAGCAGCCGCCCTTCCAAAGCTCAACGTTCACAAGAGTTTTATAAACAAAGCTTTGAACAGGAAGAGAAAGAACGAAACTCGGTCCGCACTGCAATCAAGTGTCACAGACAGAGAAGCGTGTCCGCAAGTTATCAAAGACGAAAGCATCATGAAGCCGCTCGCTTTCATGACAGATTTGGCTTCGATGAACCTATGTGCCGTTTACCCAACCCGGAAATAGAGAGCAGCCAAACCTACAACGCCTGTGTTCGTCCTGGTAACAATGGTATCTTCATTAACGCTAGGCCACAGAGAACCTTTTCCACGCGACCTCTAATTGCTGACAACCTGCCAGGAATATCTCAGTCGAAAACCATTGTGCTGTTGTGGAAGAGAAGACATAACCAAGCGTGTTATGGAGTGCTTGCTACCTCCCTGAGCGCACATTATTAGGATTTTATGGAATCATATGCAGCTGACACCTCATTGCTCTCCAACGCTGAGCATATCACACCCACCTGAACCGCACTTCACTTGATCAAAATCGCTTCTTCAAGCCGTGTTTCTATCATGGCGGCGTAAATCCCCTGGAGAACAATTTACAGCGTATATATATATATATATATATATATATATATATATATATATATATATATGTGTGTGTGTGTGTGTGTGTGTGTGTGTGTGTGTGTGTGTGTGTGTGTGTGTGTGTGTGTGTGTGTGTGTGTGTGTGTGTGTCTGCGTGCGTGTGTGTGTATAACAGCTCTACCATCATATTCAGCAATTTCCTTCCTTCCTAAAATAGTCCATAAACCATTTGTTACTACAAAGCACTGCCAATACGCCCACAGTTTTTGGAAATAGTAAAATCACATCTATATCATAGTGACAACCAGACTACTGATGACAACAAAATCACAGACACGACCATATATTCTTATAATTATTCCATCCATTGAAATATCATGGATGAGTTATGGTGATGTAGCATAGAAACACATTCACCATCTTATTAGCTGCTGCTTTATGAGTTGAACATACCATGGGTGGGATACGGACACTAATACATAATTATGCACTGGGTACTGTTTTAGTAACAGATTACGGTACTACTTTTACTACTATTGTAATGATGATAATAATGACGAAAATAATAACAATAATAATAATAATAAAAATAATGATAATTATAATTAAATAATAATAACAATAGTAAAATAATGATAAAGTGATAACGAGAAAACGGATGATGATAAGTGAAAATGACGAAGATAATGATAACGATAATGATCAGATGAGCAAGAGTAACAACCAGCCAATTTCCATCACCTATTGCCATGTGACCGCACTTAAAAACTGCCACTCTGCCAGACTCGGTTTCAACCACCTGCTGCCACCTACTGAGCCCACCTGCTCTCTGCTGTCACACAAAGAAGGAAATAAATACACTGCATATTTTGACGAAATGTATGAGCTGTGCCTTGAAGGTTTTTTTTGTTTTTTTTTTCGTGATTCGTATGTTAGGATTTTCCCGATGGATTTCACTAGATTTCCGTCAATTATAATCTTTTAATCAGTCTGTGATATTTTGTTTAAATATTGATAATTAACCATAATATTAATGATAGTCATAAGAATAGTATTATTAATAATGATAAAGATGATAACAATAATAATGGTAATAGTAATAAAACAAATAATAATAACGTTAATAATAATCATAATTGTAATAATCATAATTATTATAATAACAACAAGAATAATAATAACGATGATAACAAAAACAACAGCAATGCTAATAATGATAATAATAATAATAATAATTGTGGTAGTAATAACAATAATGATTATGCTAATAATAGCAACTATGATAATAAGAGTAATAACAATTATGATGCTAACAGGAATAACAACTAAGATGATAAACATAATTGTAAAAATAATAATGATAATAATAGGAAAACATAGAAAGATACAAATATTTTTTTGTAAGTACTTTAGTTTTAAAATATCTTGTCAAGTATCAATGATCACACTGTTCACCATAACAACCACTTCTTGAATCTAATCAATTTTTGACTACATAACGGGAGCTAGATCCCGTGTGTGTGTGTGTGTGTGTGTGTGTGTGTGTGTGTGTGTGTGTGTGTGTTTTATATATATATATATATATAAACACACACACACACAAGCACATATGCACACGCACATGCATATGCGCGCGCGCGCACACACACACACACACAGAAACCTCTAAAATATAAGCTATGACATCTATACTTAAAGTTTCCAGCAAATCCCAAATTTTATTGAAAAAAAGGGCTTAACTGTCAGATTATCCCTTTTTTTCTGCAACTTACCAATTATCCCTGTAATCTTGACCACTTGCAATATCCCTGCTTAGCAATAGGCATTAGCTATTGAGTAGAGTCAGTCACCAGCCATGTCTCTCTCAGAGGTGGCATCTCCTCTACAGGCTGTTCCTGAAGAGGCAATGTACAATTTATATTTATGTTGTTAACAAACTAAATATTCAATTACATAAATGGGGTATAAGACAATACTGCACAGAATATCTATACTGATCTTAAAGTTCAATCCATAGACTGTTCTAGATGATGTCTCAGCACATGTAGATTACCAAAATGAAATGATTCTCCAATAACCTGAGGAAAATATTAGCAGCCACAAATACCAAACCTAGTAACAACTATGCCATTACATGTCTGAACTATGTATCATGAACAAGAAAATTACTGTGGCAAATTTGACTGAAACATAAGATCAAAATACTGAAAGTACTTTGATATGTCAACAATTTAAGTACATGTTTTATGCAGTATCTCATATACAGATGTCTTTGCACAACAATTAATATTCAGTTTAAAAATCTGATAAGAATAGGTTTCTCATATTTGTTAGATCTTCCAAAATTATTTAGCTTTTAAAGAAAAGTCAGAAATGCTTCAGCCTCCCTAGTATGCCACTGTTCTGCTGGTAAATTAAAACATAATTACTGCACCTTCCTTTAAAAAGACAAATTTATCTGTTAGGGGATTTTAAGGCAAGAGCAAAGAGTAGCAATAGCAAACATTATATAAAGAAACCATGACCTATTACAAATATTTAAACTGAGAAGTGGGATTATGATATTACCTTTCAAAAGGAAAAGAGACACATATTAATAAAAGTAAAAATGCTTCATCATTAAATAAGTGTTTTTGGAGAATCACTTTGTATAAATCATTGTAATTCAAAAGAATGGGAAATAGAAAAGAACACACAGCACCATATAAATAATTAATAATCAAAATGAAGTGAACTAATTAAAAGGTTTAAGACTATCT
>BOPN01000132.1:372620-374391 GCA_017312705.2 Penaeus japonicus
TCTTCTTTTCGAACTAATGTACAACCAAACAGATTAATCGCAAACAAGGAGAGCTGAAAGAATAATATGAGGCAAAGAAAGAGAAAGAGAATAGAGACCCCCCCCCCCATCCCAGCCAAAACAGAGCCGAGCAGCAGGTGAACAAAATGACTAATTGGATAAAGACATGTTATAAGATTCCATCTCGACAATGTGCACCGTCAAGTGGCATTGACCTTTCTGAGAAGTCCCACATGATTACAAGGTTAGTGGGTGAAGGAGGGAGCGCGATGTGGCCGCTCCTGAACAAGGCGGAGGGAGGGGGGGGGGGGGGGTAGAAGAAGGACTTGGGGAGAAGAAAAAGGCGATAACAGTGATAGGAACGAGGAGGAAGAGAAGGGAGAGGCGAGGTATGGCATGAATAGGCGCTTTGGGTTATCCTAGTGTCCGACATCCAGGGAATAATCAAAATGATAATAATTATGATGACAGAAAATTACCACTGCGTGAATTAGCAGAAAAGGGTGGTGGGGAGAGAGGGAGGAGGGGGAGGAGGAAGAGGAGAATGGGGAGTAATGACCGCTCACCTCCCCC
Organism: Penaeus japonicus; assembly: GCA_017312705.2. NCBI lineage: Eukaryota > Metazoa > Arthropoda > Malacostraca > Decapoda > Penaeidae > Penaeus > Penaeus japonicus. Next base: position 373,194 of record BOPN01000132.1, read on the forward strand.
CCCCTCTCCCTGTCCACGGAGGGTACTGTGTGGCGCATTTGTCTGATTGCTCAGTGTGACGATTCACTTTTCTTAGTGTTTGATTTCAGTTCTTGGTTCATCGCATCGTTGTGCTTCCTTGCGAATCGCTAGGCGATGTTCTATCGTGTTCTACGGTGATCTAAACAGCGCTCCTCCTTCAGGCAGTTCATGCGCTCTTGGACACAGCACATTACAGCGTTCTGTCCTTGAACTCAATGAAGTTTCATAATTCCTAACTGCACTCAAGATCCAACACGATCAGCCGCACAGCCTGTCTTCCTCCCCCTCCTCACTCCTCCCCACCCGTGCCCCACCGTCTCCTCTCCCCCTTCTTCCTCCCTCTCTCTCTCTTCTTCTGTTTATACAACGCCACAAATACGAAATGAAATGGAGAGATCCTGACATGAAGAAAGCCTCCCTCCAGGAAAGGCATTCCGGAAGTCGCCGGAGATGCAAGGGGAGGGGGAGGGGGAGTACTTGGATGACTCCCGGCTGAGAAACGCTCTTGCAACAAACTGAAGGTAAATAAAATCAATCAAACCCCAGCGGAGCAAAGGGAGGAGGCAAAACAATCTCGTAGAAATTAAGCTGTAGACGAGCACGTTATCCCTTCACCACTCAATAAAATAGTGACATTCTGATGGCTATCACTCAATGTCGTCCTTCATTTGCATCTCGCGATGATCATTAACACACCCCGCCAGCAAACATTTTAACAACTGAGAACACTCGACAGCAAAATCCCCGGCGATTCTTGGTCTGTCGATTTATACATAAGGAAAAGAACAATCGACATTCGGCTCCGATAAACACAACAGAAAACATACAAACAAACGAATGGAGGAAATCCACGACACAGGGCAAGATTTAGGTAAGCTAAAACAAACACAGCTGAGCTCCAGACCCAAAAATGAATCAAAATTTTTCCTTTGCCGCCAAGCCATGCCGGTCTCCTGCAGCCTGCCCTCTGCATCTTGCTTTTGTCTTCCTCTTTGGTTGATGTCGTTGGTTCCCAAGCTGAGCCTTCGCACCGTCGAAAAGAAAAGAAGAGATAAGGAAGGATATGCATGAATGTATGAGAGAGAGAGAGAGAGAGAGAGAGAGAGAGAGAGAGAGAGAGAGAGAGAGAGAGAGAGAGAGAGAGAGAGAGAGAGAGAGAGAGAGAGAGAGAGAGAGA
>BOPN01000132.1:382639-387639 GCA_017312705.2 Penaeus japonicus
TATATATATATATATATATATATATATATATATATATATATATATATATATATATATATATATGTATGTATGTACATATAACTGTTATGGACAAAATGCTACAAGTACGAATATATTAATCTAAATGGAATTCCGAAATTATCTATGTATCTGCTTAATTGTCCATAAGAAAAAGGAGCACCGGTATTAGTCCGACTAGATTGTGGATATTTCGCTGATTTTATTTTTTCTCTACATTTTTTTATATATATAGTTCTAACAAGGAGACTTTTCAGATCAATGAGAGGTATCAAAAGCCCTCTACATATAAATACTAGATAATTCATTCCAAAAGAATCAGCCGATATATATGCACATTTTTTTATTTTTTTATTTTTTTATTTTTTTTGGGGGGGGTCTGTTCTTATGTGCATTGCTTGGACGATCCTCCAAGAAGTCTCATTTGAGATATTGTTCTTACAAGAACAGTAGGAAGCCAAATCTTTAAATCAAGTAATGAATGATAATAATAATAATGATAAATAAATAAAAATCAATATAACCCTTTATGGACCCATCACATTAACACGTATTCCGTCAGTTTTTACCGCCCTTCTCCAGCCGCTGTCCTCCTCCGCCGTGCTTCCGTGATTCTGACTCACGGCCGAAGCACCAGCATTTGTCATACAAGCAATATACCAAGACGGAACGAAAGCCGTTCGATTATATAAATCTTGCTTTTGTTTTTTGTTTTTTTCTGTTATAATAGAAAATATATGTTATATGTACAAATCAATATCACGAATGATGGCACAAGTTTTAAAATTCCGCGATAGACAAATTATGAACAACACAAAATGATAACAACAAAGAAATACAGGAAAAACAAACACACTTTGATTCTGCCTTACCGTCGCTTTATGGGTGTTCTTAAAATCACCGTCCGTAGAGTCCTTGGAAAAAAATATCGCTCCTAGTGGGGTTCGCCATTAATGTGTCTTTTATAATCCCACTGAACTGAACTGGAAATCCATCAAACGCGTGTGCTAGGGAGATGGCACGCTATTAACCGGAGACCGCAGGGGGTGTCAGGGAACGAAGGAAAATTGTTAAGTGTGATAGGTCCCCCCAGACTCAAAATAGGTCGACGAAGGACTTAGTACTTATAACTTTGCGTGTGAAGAATTTCAATTTACTCTTTTTTCCATGAGCTGTTCTCCATGTTGTAACTCTGTGCATGCACATGGCTGACCATCTAGATCATCTAAATCAAAGATCTAGGCATAGGCAGGCAAAACGAAAATAAAATCACTCAAATGCAAACATATGACAACTGCAGATAAGCTAACCTAAAAGACGAGGCATCAAAGTGGTAAGAGCTTCAATATACGAATAAGTGAGGGAAGGGGAGGGGGGGCAGAATACAAAACAGAAAAAGGTGGAGAGTAAATAACATGTATATAATATGAAGACGCAAGGAACACAGCTTAAACAAAATATCGACATTTCGGATTCGGGCTCTCTATCTGAAGAAAAAAAAAAAAGCGGCCAAAACCTAAACGGCCCGAGGAGGACCTAGGGGAAGAGAGGCGTTGGAAACAGGGGATGAAGGATGGTCAGGGGGAAAGGTCACGGATACACCCACACACGAAGTGATCGAAAAAGAATATCAATATGGGGCTTACAAGAAGCTCACTGTCTAAAATCCCTAGACTAGCAGCACCCAGAAAACATTGCAGGAAAGCAAAGGATGAGAAATGCTGAATAATCCAGCGAAGATTAAGATGTATTCCTGGATCTGCCTCCTGAATAACTCTCCGCAAAAAGAGTGCGACATGCTGGTAGGTCAAACAGAGCTAAATCCACGTGCCCTGTGCATGACAATCGGCTGCGGCAACGAGCTGGTGGAAGATAACCCAGCAGCAACCAAGAAAGACTACAAGAATGGCGCAGGCTTTATCTCTTTGCAAGAAAATGGGAAAAACACAGAGCTATGTCACTGAGTCAAACTGCAGGAAAAAGAAAGCATGTAAAAAGCGTGAGGTGATGATGATCCAACAAGAACCAACGCTCACAAGGGATCGTGGAATACTGAGGGGGTCATCCGAGGGAAAAACAAATGCAGTAGAACACCACTTTCCTTCTGCACGCCCGGAAATCTACCACAGCTGCCATGGGGAACTTGACTACAGAAAACGAACCAAAACCCCCACAGTGAAATACAAACCTAAACTAAGATGAGGCAGAGGTGAGGAACTGAGTAGTATACCGTCGGGAAGACAGCCCTCCATATGGAGTCAACAGCTCCAGTATACCATCTGAAAGACCGCCCTCCATATGGAGTCAACAGCTCACAAAAAATAAGCTTATCATGGTATCTTTAAAGTCTCTTATATGTTTCCACTCTTGAGAAGACGGCGACTGAAGAAAACATGAAATAGTGAGGAATCCTACTGTTTCAGATCCTGGAGCCATAGCACAACCTCCTCTGAGAGATCTTCCACGAGAACCTTGCCCTAAAAGTTCTGCAGGCGCCTCAAGGCCTTGAACCTGAAGGAGGCCAATAGAGGAGAAAACAGATAAAAGTGTCTTTAATCTTAGGAGTCACTGACCGTCTTAATTTTCTTAGCTTCTATCGGCTCAGAAAAGAAAAGAGGAAGTTGAACTTAATCCGCTGGGATGAAAAGGTTAGAATGGGTGCAGTACAGATGTGCAGATGTGTTGCTCTCTGAAAGGATGTATATTACTCACCCCTGTATAAAATGAGGCTAAGGGGAAATGAACATTGTGTATCATAGAGGTATCTGAATGCTAAGAAATTAGTTGAAAACAGATAAATCAAAGAATAATAATATAATCATCATTGTTATTAATCAACTGGAAACGTATTAAGTAGCAACAGGGGAGAAAGGAAAAGAAGAGCTGGGGGAACTGAAGTCGAACGATCTGGCCCAGCTGCTCCCGCGAGGTGAACTTGACCAGAATTCAGAAACTCTAGGGAGTCAAAAACTACATTTCAAAGGTAGGGAGAAGCGGGAAATATTCTAGAATTGAAGTAATACAGAAACACAAACTGTATGTCAAAATCATAAGAGGAACATAAGTGAGGGTAAAAATTACGTGAAATACTTGCACTGGCTTCGCGGTCGCCGATGAGGGACAGAGCAGAAAGAGTGAAAGTTCTATAATGTATTCTGTCATGGAAGACGGGCTAAAGCACTGGATACGACTGAAGTCAGCAGAAAGACCGGGATATCCGACTCAACCCTCAATACCCTGTTGATCGCTGTGATGATAACTTCAGGCAATAGAAGAGTTTTGTGCCTTGAACTCGGCGTGAATGCAGTCTAACCAAGAGATCCGCACGTTACCTCTGCGCTGTCCTAACAACGAAATGTTCCTACTTTTACAATTAAAAATGCAGGCAAGGCTTATATGACATAAAATGCTTAAAGATAAAATTTATGGAATGAAATATGATGTAACAGATGAAATGGAAAATGTTCCAAAGGAAAATATTGAAAGGTGCGAAAAAAAAGACACACAGGTATTGTGTATCATGCGTACATCACATAATTTGCATAGCGCAAAGCATATGACACGGATAAGGAGTTGTGTGTACGTGAGATGTCTCCCTCTGACGATGCTGTTCTTTAAGGTATCATCTGAGTGCAATCAAGGCTATTTTGGATTATGGTTTTGCCTATATATCTATCAATCTGTGCAATATTTATTAATTTGATATTTACTTTTCATATATTTAATTTAATCCCACGTACTATTGGTGTCAAATAAATTATATTCTTGACTTTGTATTTATGCGTATGATTTCCTCCACTCCTCTGCATGTCAAACATGTTAACAGCTGCTTGAACCAATCTGGAAGTACTGTTGACTAGATGATTGGTTTAATTAAATAACTATCCTGTATCCAGATTACGATTAATCTGATTATTGGTTAACTGGGAGTTCTATAATTAATCTGATTATTGGGTAACCTTGTGTGTTCCCTTAAGTAAAGCACTTTCCTTTTATGACATTACGCGGAATTAAAACAAAACAAAACAAAACAAAAAGGAAATGAACATGTAGTGGAAAAGACTGAGAAGCAAAATGAACTAAAGATTCAAAACAGGACAAAAAAATTACAGTGAAATGAAAAGAAAAAAGAAAAGCCAATGAATAACAGATGATTACCAGACAAATAAAGAAAGAGGGAAATAAAAAGATAAGCATTTAGAAAAAGTAGAGAAATTCTCCCAATGTCGAAGAATGGGAAATAAGTGATTAGGGAAAAAGAAAGGCGAACGACATGAAACTGATAGAAATGATGATAGCATCAACATCATAACCAGTATGCAATTGGATGACAGTGGAAATTCAGAGTGCCTTCAGAGAATCAAATTATTAGTAAAAACAATCTTTGCGATCAATGTCAAATGGGATGAAAATAAAATAAAACATTTGGTGAGCTATAACAAGAATACCTAGTACAAAAAACTAAAATAAAATGACAATAAAGAGAGAGCGTGAAGGAGAGAGAGAGAGAGAGAGAGAGAGAGAGAGAGAGAGAGAGAGAGAGAGAGAGAGAGAGAGAGAGAGAGAGAGAGAGAGAGAGAGAGGATAGAAAAACCTGTTACCTTAACGGTGACAAACACGGATACCAGACCGGCCCTAACCGAGACAGGAACCAACGAAGAACACATAATAGGGGAGAGGGACAGCTCCCCTAAAGTTAGGGAAGACTCACTGTTGTGCCACGTTAGTAATTTACCCATAATTAAATATACAGATTCACAAAGAAGCATCATATTCGACTTTCGCCATACAAATATCTTATCCAAGAGCAAAGCTCATACAATTAATGCACTTATTATAAACGATGTAAACGATTATTCAACGATGCCCCTTATGGAGATACATCTGAGTGAAGACAATCAAAATATGAAATGAACATCAGTGACTAACATAATACGATCAAACAAAATTGGTACAGCTTGATGAAGTAAAGCTCTTTATAT
>BOPN01000132.1:410139-412639 GCA_017312705.2 Penaeus japonicus
AACAGCAGATCGATGGCAATGAAGGGAACACACCACCATACCTCTGTTGCGTGTGTGGAAAGATCACCAACCTGATTGCCCGAACTGAGTGGATCCATCTCGACCCTTCCACTGCTTATAAGTGCAGCATCTACGGGAGATGAAGGAGATCACTCAGAGTGTGAAAGTCATTGGTGTGGAGGTGAATGACGCAGAACAATCCTCTCTCAAGAACAAGAACAAGAGAATATCTGACAGTAATCCAAACATAGCAGGCTACTATTACTAAATTAGAGGAATAGCTCTCGTTATTCGTGGATGGCAGCCTTTGCCTGGCTGATCATCCTGCTACTATCATTTCTGCTACGGAGCCCATTGTAAAGTGCACTGATCCAGTGAAATCCAAAGCTGTAACTACAAAGCCTGGCAGGATCTCGACAAGATCCGGCACTTCAGGACTGGTAGGATCTTATTCCTATTGGAAAAAGAATACTGTTCAGTTAACCCCACCACCTAGAAAAGCGAGGACAGGCCGAGTGACTCGTCAGCAGATACAAGAAGGAGAATGTTAGCAGTAGAAGAGACTGGACCACTAATCAGCTCGTTGTCCCTTCGTGGTTACAGCCCAATTTTAATGCCTACCAAGTGCCAATGTACTAAGTGTCCACACTGACTCCCCTCAAGCCTTTCAAGGAAACAACCAGAGACACCTCAAAGTTTTGTCAGCTAATGGCACAGGCCTCCGCACCAATAATGGTGAATAATCTCATGTCGCTTTCATTACTAGTGATGACATAATAGTGGCTGCTGAAACATTGCTTAATGCAGCGGTGGAGCCTGCACTGGGCTAAATACAAGGCTACATAACATGGCAAAGAAGAAACAGGAAAGGAAAGAAGCCATATGTTATGCCGGAGTCTAAGTTTCTACTACTCTATACACACCACAAGCCAAAGTGGCAAGACAGGTCATGCAGGCTTGGAACAACTGTCAGCATTTCTTAATAGCTGGGGATCTTAATCATCTCATCCAATCAGCATATAAGGACCTTGCTGTCCATGGGTTGGTGGACTATTTAGATTTCTCGGCGCATATACTCAGCAGATCTCTTGATCCTGTTAGCTCGGATCTTCAGCTCATCACTGAGCGAAACAGGAACATCCAATTACTTTGCAGTTATCTCAACCTCTGCCTCATTCCTGCACCTAATGAAAACAGGCAAAGGAAAATCTGGCTCTGGAACCATGCAAACTCAAGGCAGAACTTCAGTCCCTAGACTGGGATGTTTTTCTAGCAAGTAATAAGCCTCCTCTCCACAATACAGGAAAAATATACCACTTCATGGAAATACATTGCAATACCAGGGGACCATGCCTGGTTTGGTTACAGATGCGATTTAGCTTTTAGTGTATCATCAAGGTTTTTCAAAAAATACATCTGAAATATCTGGAATATCACATTTTTACTTCCATCAGACAGTTTAGTTTTCGATCCCATTCGACCTGCTGATCTTCTTTTGCTACTTAAAATGTGGCAAGGTGCACAAGATATCAATCAAGATACTCTGTTAACACTCGACATCGCCAGTACCGGCGAGAGTGGCATCACTAAACTGCAAACCAGAGTCATGAGCAGCAATCTTCTGTGGCTATTTGATAACTACCTCACTGGAAGAACACTGCAAGTAGTCAAGATTGGTCAGCTGCCCCAGAGGTATTCAGTGGAGGCATCAGTACCACAAGGTGCTTGGCCATATCTTCCGGAATATTTATATCGATGATTTGCTCATGGAACATCCTGAAATCTTAGATTAAGAATCATGTCATCATTGCAATAGATGCAAATTCAAGGTAGCATGCAATCCAGGAATGGGATCACAATGGTAATTAAGTTCTGCTGCCAAGAAGACCTAAGCAATGGCTATATCCCATTCAGCTGCGTCAGACGTCGTGATGACAAGATTTCAATGAGTAATATCACCCTTCCGCGACAGGATTCTATCTTAGTTCTTGATACGGATATAGATAATAGTCTAAGGTTCAATGTGCACATCAGTTGGATCTGCAGATCAGCTTCTCTTGAAGTCACAAGCCTCCAACTTGTTGATCCTCACAGAATTCTTACACCATACAAATCTCAGATCAAATCTTATCTCGAGTATGCTTCGCTGGCCTTGACTTCTACTGCACTCACCAGCTTCAGGCTTATCCAAGATGTAAACAATCCCTTTCACACCGACTCGCTGGAACGTCGTTGCGACATTAGGGCTCTAACAGTGCTCCATAAGCCTCAGGTGCAGCAGGTACCATTTGTCCGAGAGAGAAGTATGGGGATGGTACACTCTAGTAGGCTCCTGGTTGAAGTTCCGAGGTCCCGGTCTAGCTAACACCAGTGCGTCTTCTATGCTAGAGCAGCCCGACTGTGGAACTTATTCACCTCCACCATCGATGTCGACGAAATCAGAGAGCGGCATACCACTGGCGGTCAGAGATACCAATACCCCTAAATTTGCTATGCACTC
>BOPN01000132.1:415139-417639 GCA_017312705.2 Penaeus japonicus
ACGGCGTCGAGGAATGTCACCCTGGGCGAGCAAGGGTCCTGGCGAGGGAGGGAGCCTCGGCGTAACTCTTAAAGAGAGTAATCAGCATCAGACTAAGGAGGAGTGTTAGGAAGGGAATCTTTTGGGAGGGATGTTAGGATGGAAAGGCATTAGGAGGGGAATATGTTAGGCAGAGGACGGTTAGGAAGGGAATGTTAGGGAGAGGACGCTGTTAGAAAGGGAATATGTTTGGGAGAGGGCGCTGTTAGAAAGGGAATGTTAGGGAGAAGACGCTGTTAGAAAGGGAATGTTAGGGAGAGGACGCTGTTAGGAAGGGAATATGTTAGGCAGAGGACGGTTAGGAAGGGAATGCTAGGGAGAGGACGCTGTTAGGAAGGGAATATGTTAGGCAGAGGACGGTTAGGAAGGGAATGTTTGGGAGAGGACGCTGTTAGGAAGGGAATGTTTGGGAGAGGACGCTGTTAGGAAGGGAATGTTAGGGAGAGGATGCTGTTAGGAAGGGAATGTTAGGGAGAGGACGCTGTTAGGAAGGGAATGTTAGGGAGAGGACGCTGTTAGGAAGGGAATGTGTTTGGGAGAGGACGCTGTTAGAAAGGGAATGTTAGGGAGAGGATGCTGTTAGGAAGGGAATGTTAGGGAGAAGACGCTGTTAGGAAGGGAATGTTAGGGAGAGGATGCTGTTAGGAAGGGAATGTTAGGGAGAGGATGCTGTTAGGAAGGGAATGTTAGGGAGAGGATGCTGTTAGGAAGGGAATGTTAGGGAGAGGATGCTGTTAGGAAGGGAATGTTAGGGAGAAGACGCTGTTAGGAAGGGAATGTTAGGGAGAGGATGCTGTTAGGAAGGGAATGTTAGGGAGAGGACGCTGTTAGGGAGAGGATGCTGTTAGGAAGGGAATGTGTTTGGGAGAGGACGCTGTTAGGAAGGGAATGTTAGGGAGAGGATGCTGTTAGGAAGGGAATGTGTTTGGGAGAGGACGCTGTTAGGAAGGGAATGTTAGGGAGAGGATGCTGTTAGGAAGGGAATGTGTTTGGGAGAGGACGCTGTTAGGAAGGGAATGTTAGGGAGAGGATGCTGTTAGGAAGGGAATGTTAGGGAGAGGATGCTGTTAGGAAGGGAATGTTAGGGAGAGGATGCTGTTAGGAAGGGAATGTTAGGGAGAGGATGCTGTTAGGAAGGGAATGTTAGGGAGAGGACGCTGTTAGGAAGGGAATGTTAGGGAGAGGATGCTGTTAGGAAGGGAATGTTAGGAAGGGAATGTTAGGGAGAGGACGCTGTTAGGAAGGGAATGTTAGGGAGAGGACGCTGTTAGGAAGGGAATGTGTTTGGGAGAGGACGCTGTTAGGAAGGGAATGTGTTTGGGAGAGGACGCTGTTAGGAAGGGAATGTGTTTGGGAGAGGACGCTGTTAGGAAGGGAATGTGTTTGGGAGAGGACGCTGTTAGGAAGGGAATGTTAGGGAGAGGACGCTGTTAGGAAGGGAATGTTAGGGAGAGGACGCTGTTAGGAAGGGAATGTTAGGGAGAGGACGCTGTTAGGAAGGGAATGTTAGGGAGAGGACGCTGTTAGGAAGGGAATGTGTTTGGGAGAGGACGCTGTTAGGAAGGGAATGTGTTTGGGAGAGGGCGCTGTTAGGAAGGGAATGTTAGGGAGAGGACGCTGTTAGGAAGGGAATGTTAGGGAGAGGACGCTGTTAGGAAGGGAATGTTAGGGAGAGGACGCTGTTAGAAAGGGAATGTTAGGGAGAAGACGCTGTTAGAAAGGGAATGTTAGGGAGAGGACGCTGTTAGGAAGGGAATGTTAGGGAGAAGACGCTGTTAGGAAGGGAATGTTGAAGACGCTGTTAGAAAGGGAATGTTAGGAGAAGACGCTGTTAGGAAGGGAATGTTATATAAAAGGGAGAGGGACGCTGTTAGGAAGGGAATATGTTTGGGAGAGGGCGCTGTTAGAAAGGGAATGTTAGGGAGAGGATGCTGTTAGGAAGGGAATGTTAGGGAGAGGATGCTGTTAGGAAGGGAATATGTTTGGGAGAGGGCGCTGTTAGAAAGGGAATGTTAGGGAGAAGACGCTGTTAGGAAGGGAATGTTAGGGAGAGGACGCTGTTAGGAAGGGAATGTTAGGGAGAAGACGCTGTTAGGAAGGGAATATGTTTGGGAGAGGGCGCATATATAAATATATAAATATATAAATATATATATAAATAAATAAATAAATAAATAAATAAATATATATATATGTAAAGATAGAGATAGCGGGGGGGGGGGAGGGAGTATTTGTGTGTGTGTGAGAGAGAGAGAAATTACCAGAGGAGGAGGAACAGGAAGAGTGGTAGAAGGAGGAGGGAATGTATATCATTTGCAATAGCAATAGGAATGATGATGATAAAAAGGAGGGGGGGGGGTAGAGAAACCTCAAACGAAATGTAATATAGCTTGTTTCTCTAAGAAATCTGCATTGAATAAATAAGTGACCACCACACGTAACAGTAACGGTAGTAAATTGT
>BOPN01000132.1:445139-447639 GCA_017312705.2 Penaeus japonicus
GTATATGTATATGTATATGTATATGTATATGTATATGTATATGTATATGTATATGTATATGTATATGTATATGTATATGTATATGTATATGTATATGTATATGTATATGTATATGTATATGTATATGTATATGTATATGTATATGTATATGTATATGTATATGTATATGTATATGTATATGTATATATATAAATATATATATAAATATATAAATATATATATACATACATATATATATATATATATATATATATATATATATATATATATATATATAATATATATATATATATATATATATGATTCTAAAGGTGGGAATATATATTTGTTGAAATTTTGGAAATTTTCGGAAATCTTATTTTTTTTCTCTATACACAGTTTCAGCAAATGAACTATTAAAATATCTTTGTGAAAAAAATCATTGGTCTATCTTAAGAAATGCATAGCAAACTGCATAACAAACTTCCTAACGATAGTTGTATAGTTAGTGACTACTATAAAATGTTTAAAAATATATATAACACTTAAGTTTATAAAAATACTGAACCAATTATTTATGTGTTTAATTAGTATTTGAAATTTCATATCTGTATTCGTATCGAAATCAGTGTATTTATAACTGTATTTCTAATTGGACACTTCCGTTTGCTTCCATCCCTGCTGCAGGGTCCATCAGGTTGTCAAGCACTGAGAATTGATTAGAGGGATCCACAGCATATCTCCGAGTACAGTCCTCTCTCAGTCTGCTCTGCCCAGCGAAACGCCCTGGGACATTCACCAGATGGACAAAAGATTTTCAAATGACCCTGAAGGGCAGTCTTACCCAAAACGGTTCTACTGAACTTAGCGCACAAGAAAACAATGCAGTTCTGGAGAATCCTAAAATAATTGCTCGTAATGATATGTGGCCAGTCACAGGTGCACTGTCTGAATCATTGCACCAGGTCCTGCAATGCAGGTCTGGCGTTGGAACTAGGAGCCAGCAATTTTCAATCTCTGGGACCTAGGAAGTCCTGGAGAACGTGGCTTTTCTGTTACTGCTATTAAATTCTGACCCACGGGGTCTCATAGACGTCTTGTACAATGTGGACATCTTATGAAGTGAAAGTAACTACCACAGGATTAAGGTTGGCTTAAAACATGTTTCATATCAGGTTTCAACTTGCCCGCAAGAGCTTGTATAGCAATAACAGGCATGCAGCTGGACAAGTGTTTTAATCTCAATACAACCACATGCTCGTCGACTGGAACAACCTCTACTACCAAAGGCTGGAGTTTAGTGACTATAACTGCAGTCCAACCGGTAAAGGTTGACTCTGCCCTCACTGCTTCACCAGTTCCACCCTATCACCTCTGATAAGGTTGCCACCTGCGCTGTCAGTTGGCTCAGGTCTCTCGATAGTAGTGGGAACTGGTCATCCTTTTATGAAGAGCGGTCCTTCAGGCTGTCATACTGACCAGTGTCGCCTCAACTGAAAGGGGTAATTGAGCCACAGATCCTCGTATCATAAGTAAATATAACCCAAACCTTGCCCAAATGAATGTGCTTGATCACACTTTCAGATGTGTGAAGAAAATGTAGTTTTCAGCAATCCTAAGAGCAAAGTCCGCATCCTCGCCATGCGCACCACAGAGAGCCCAACCATCATTAGAGAGCAAAAACGAGTCGTCGTCAAGACGCGTGGCCGACCTGTCAAAGGAAGCGAGAAAACGTCGGCCCAATTAGACACAACTGCCAGTTAAGCTTACTGCCCGAGTTCGACCTCCGTTGGGAAGCCCCATTGCAACAAGGAAGAGCAAGAGTGAGTGTGTGTGTGTGTGTGTGTGTGTGTGTGTGTGTGTGTGTGTGTGTGTGTGTGTGTGTGTGTGTGTGTGTGTGTGTGTGTGTGTGTGTGTGCACAGACACACGCATTAACAAACGACTATATGAATAACGCAAAATATTGCAGGTATCTTTTCAGCGCGACCAAATACTATTTGAACTAAACGAAAGCCTAGATAGATTGTTTGCGGATACGTGTTGCTAGCTGAAGCTCTTTCCCATGCGGAAATGAAACAAACACTATCCTTCCCCTTACCATCCTTTTTTATGACCTGAAAACGTCACTGTCGATAACACACAGACTTGATGTAGAGCCAGTTGTTTTTTCTTAAATATAGATATATATATATTCTTTCATCTCGCAGCTGTTCTCCCTATATTGCTCCTCCGCTCACACTGAAAACGCTCGACTAAGCATATATCTCCTTCACGCGGAGCTGCATGTACTGATGAAAAATTAATATTATAATACATCGGGAAGATGAGCCCATGCGTCTGCAGACTTTAGTTGATTATTGTCAGTGACAGTCGGACCGTGTGTGTGTGTGTGTGTGTGTGTGTGTGTGTGTGTGTGTGTGTGTGTGTGTGTGTGTGTGTGTGTGTGTGTGTGTGTGTGTGTGTGTATGTGTGTGTGCATGTGTGTGTGTGTGGGAGGGTGATGGAAAGACAAAGACTGAG
>BOPN01000132.1:455139-457639 GCA_017312705.2 Penaeus japonicus
CAGGAAACGAAGGGAAAGAAATTAATGCGTCGGCCTGTAAAAAAAAGTTCTCTAAACATCAACCCACATAACAGGTAAGAGGCGGAGTTGCCCTACTAGAAGAAATTAAGGATAAGTAATACAATGGCAGGAGAAGGAGCAAGGAAGGAAGGAAGACCGATAAGCAATTGTTGCAGAAAGAAGGACAAGAGTAGTAGTAGTAGTAAAAGTAGCAGTAGTAGTAGCAATAGTAGATGAATGAAAAGTCCTAGAAGAGTAAAAAGTTCAAGCTGTAGTAAAAGAAGGAAAAGAAGGCGAAGAAGAAGAAGAGATGGACTAACAAGACTGCCGCCGTTACATGCAAACCCCCGTCTCCGATAATGGCTACCATTATTATCTTCATCTTGCTGCGACTGCCTCACTCACAGGGCATTGATCTTATCAGCCACAATAAGGTCAGTTTTGCGCAGGGAAACGTCAGCTTTACATCATTAAAAATTTCGTTGCAAGGCGAACCACGCAATCAATCAACCCAAGAGTGCAACCGGCTCGTTAACAAGCTAACTTCTGTATGAACTTCTAATCTTAAGGAAATAAAATTTAGGCCAGACTTTCGCATTGCTTTATCTATTTTGCGCGACTACGTCAATATTGCAAGGCTAGGTGGAGTGATCAGCATTATGAATGTCATAAATATTATGATAAAGGTTAGCTTTATCATTTATATTATCAACTTTGTTGCTACAATCATCATCCACAGAATACTAATAACTGTAATAACAATAGTAACAAGAACAAGGTCAAGAACGATGGTAATAACAATGCTACGACTTCTACTAATAATAACAATTACCATTATCATAATAACTACTATCATAATAATTATCTTATTTTCATGATCATCATCATTGTCATAACCACTATCATAACTCAAGAATTTATATACATCTATAAATATAAACAGTGGCTCTACCACGACTAAGATGCAACATCGAAAGCAAACTGGTGATAAAAGAAGCCACCGAAGCAAGTCAACCCATCGTCCCAATCAAGTCATAAATGACCCCGTCGGTCAATTTCGGCCATCGTTTCCGGCCAAGTTTACCGACGACCCATTCAGCAGTCGTTCCACATTCCTAACGAGGCAAAGCGCAAGTCCTCCGAACCGTCGTGATACATCTCCCTGGCAGCTCGTGGGGCGAAATCTTCCTCCGTAGACAAGAGGGCCCAAAATCTTCCTCCGTAGACAAGAGGGCCCAAAATCTTCCTCCGTAGACAAGAGGGCCCAAAATCTTCCTCCGTAGACAAGAGGGCCCAATCTCGAAAAATCAAACTGTGGTTCTGAAGTCGATCTCTTCTTCCTACCGACCAATCCGTTCGTCGTCTCTTTCAAACTTTCATCCTGCAACTTTCCTGTGGACTCGAGGCACGCATATTCAAGGATTTTTTCGATTGCGAGGGGGAAGAGGGAGGGGAGTAGGAGTATGGGGGAGAGGGAGGAGGGGGAGGAGGAGGAGGGGGAGGGGGAGGGGGGGGGGGGGGGGGGGGGGGGGGGGGGGGGGGGGGGGGGGGGGGGGGGGGGGAGGAGAGGGGAGGAGGAGGAGGAGGAGGAGGAGCAGGAAGAAGAGGCGGGGAGGAGAGGAGGGAGGGGGAAGAGGAGGGGAGGAGGAGAGAAGGAGGGGAGGGGGGGAGGGGGAGGAGGAGAAGGAGGAGGAGGAGGGAGGGGGAGGAGGAGGAAGAGGAGGAGGAGGCGGGGGACGAAGAAGGGGAGGAGGAGGGGGAGGGAGAGGAAGAAAGGGAGGATGAGGGAGAGGAAGAATGGGAGGAGGAGGAGGAGGAGGAGGAGGAGGGGGAGAAGGAGGAGAAGGGGGAGGAGGAGGAGGAAGAAGAAGAGGGGAGGAGGAGGAGGAAGAAGAGGAGGGGAGGAGGAGAAGGAAGGAGAGGAGGGGAGGAGGAGGAGGAGAAGGAAGAGGAGGAGGGGGGGAGGGAAGGGGGAGGAGAAGGAAAAGGAGAAGGAAGAGGAGGAGGAGGAGAAGGAGGGGGAAGGGGGGAGAAGGAGGAGGGGGAGAATTAGGAGGTAATGATTATGCTAATAATAATAATAATAAATAACAGTATAAGATCTAAAGTAATGATGGTGGTGATGGTGGTGGCGATGGTGATAATAATAATAATAATAATAATAATAATAATAATAACAATAACAACAACAACAATAATAATAATAATAACAACAAAAACAATAATAATAATAATGAGTGATAATAAATGTAGACAAAAGGAATGAATTAGACTGAATAGCCTTAAAAGCACAAGAGACGCACTTGTTGAGTTTCGATTTCTATCATCAACAGAAGTCTATGTATTTCTGATGAAGATAGTATTCAAAACGCGTCTAATATAAAGCTTGTGCTGTTAAAGTTATTCATTCTTATTCATGTCTTTTTCTACATGATGATGAATGTAATAACGATTACGATAATGACGATGATCGTAACCAGCATTATCATCATCATCATTA
>BOPN01000132.1:485139-490139 GCA_017312705.2 Penaeus japonicus
GTTGATACAAAACCGACTACGCTCCCTACATTTCCGGACAACATCCACAACAGGAAGAGAAAAGCGTATACTGCACTATTCCATACACATATGGCGCGACATAAAGATTTATTTTTGTTCTCTTTCGAATATTAAAGTGAGTGTCATTGATAATCCAAGAGCGCTTCCTGTAGTAAAGATTAAGGTTACACAAGGCCTTTTACATAACCTCATATGCAAATATAAAAGATTATCCAAGAATGTCATTATTAAAAAAAATATATACATTGTCTAGTTGATCATATAGAGCAACGATTGGTGAAAACTTTAGAGAACATGATTGCCAGTGGCTCGCATACTGGTGGACGTCATACCATCATATTCCCACATCCATCCTCTTTCTGCCTTCTTGGATATGGTTTAAAGTCCAGAGCTGCAACCAGGGCAGTTGAGTTCCATCCTGGATCCTACCTGGAGACACGAAAACATCCTGCACAGACGAACACGCCTACAAAAGATAGCAAGCCCTGAAGCTCGTTGAAATGCATCTTGTTTAATTGCGCTTCTGGAGGTGGCAAGGTGAGTGGTGGCGCGGACAGGTGGCGGCGATGGGGTGGATATTGGGTATCCGTTTCGAGGTTTGAGGGAATGAAGAAGAGAAGAGAGGAAGAGGATAGGTGGGGAAGAAGGTTGGGTGGATGGGTGGATGGGTGGATGGATGGATGGATGGATGGATGGATGGATGGATGGATGGATGGATGGATGGATGGATGGATGGATGGATGGATGGATGGATGGATGGATTGATGTGTGTGTATGTATATATATATATATATATATATATATATATATATATATATATGTATGTATATATGTATATTTATAATATATATATATATATATATATATATATATATATATATATATATACAGAGAGAGAGAGAGAGAGAGAGAGAGAGAGAGAATGTGTGTGTGGGTGTGAGAGAGAGAGAGAGAGAAAGGATGAATGTAGATACACATTCTTATATGAGCTTAAAAAAGCCTGCGTCTCGAGCTCCTCCCACTCTCACCCGTTACCTCGCGACGGGCATTACAAGTCGGCCGGCACAATAACATCACCATGGCTGCTCTCACGTCGCAGCTAATGGAAAACAATACCATAAAAAGGAACAAAGCATGTGTAGATCAGATATCGGAGGGGGGGAGAGGGAGAGAAAGAGAGAGAGAAAAAAGAGAGAGAGTGAGAGAGAGAGAGAGAGAGAGAGAGAGAGAGAGAGAGAGAGAGAGAGAGAGAGAGAGAGAGAGAGAGAGAGAGAGAGAGAGAGAGAGAGAGAGAGAGAGAGAGAGAGAGAGAGAGAGAGAGAGAAAGAGAGAGAGAGAGAAAGAGAGAGAGAGAGAGTGAGAGAGAGAGAAAGTAAGCATGTGTGTGTCTATGCACACACACCAGCACACGCGTGCACACACAAATACATACACACACACATTATATATATATATATACATATATGCATGTATGTATGTAGGTATGTATGTACATGTATGTATGTGTGTATATACATGTATGTATGTATATATATACATGTATGTATGTATGTATGTATGTATGTATGTATGTATGTATGTATATATATATATATATATATATATATATATATATATATATATATATATATATATATAAAAGGTTTGGGCGGTTACTCTCTTAAAACGAAACCAAAGGAACAAGGAGTATGCGAAAATAATTTTTTGAGCTAGGTAATTCTGCAAAGGGAGAAAAATATCAGTTAATCGCATCACAATAAATTTCGCTTTAATATGAAACATGCCTCACCACAGAAAGAATATACCGCAACATGAATAACCATGAAAATAGGACGCTATACTACTTCAAGACGACTAAAAAAGAGCAAACTGAAACCAATCAAGTAAAAAAAAAGAAAAAAAGAAAGAAAAAAAAAAACGGGAACAAATAAGAATGTCCAAGAAGTGGAGAAAAGGGCATCGTGAGGAAGCGGCTGGCAGGAACAACAATGAGGAGAGCATTTCGAGAAGAGCAAAAGCATCACTTACAAACACAACAAAGAAAGCGAGCAATTAAAAAGAAGCGATCTCCTTCTAAGATCGCAAACAAACAAGCCTTGCTGAAAGACCCACAGCGGAACCACGTTGCTAAGATAGCATAACTCAAGATTACGTAAAAGGGAAACGCCATCGATAAAAGGCATTGTGACGGAGAGGAAGAGGAGGGGATGGACGTGGCAGAGGAGGAATAGGAGGAGGAATAGGAGGAGGAAGGGAAGAGGAGGAAGGAAGGGTCAAGGGGGAGGGGATAGGGAGGAGGAGGAGGACGGGGAGAGGAGGAGGAGGAGGAGGAGAATTTAGAGGAGGGGGAGAGGTAGAAGAAGGGTGAGGGGAGGGGGGAAGAGGAGGAGGAGGAGGGATTGTTAAAAAAAGACGAGTACGAGAGCGTAGCACTCCATCACCCGTTTTCATATGCTGGTGAGGTACACCTTGGGTCCACGCGGTTCTCCAAACGCATCCAAGTAGGTCAGTAGAGGACCGAAAGAAAACAAGGCGAGGTCGATCACGTAGGATTCGTACTCGTGCCTCGTCTTTCGCTGTCATCGTCGCGCCGGAGGGAGGGGGAGGGGGGGAGGGGGTTATTGTTACTCCACACCTGATGCTCGCGTCGAGCAACTGGGTGCACGAAGTCCACCCTTTGACGTGGGTATATTAGACGGCTGAGCACGATTCGAGCTGGTCTACTTTTCGTATTCTTGGAACGTGTGTGTGTGTGTGTGTGTGTGTGTGTGTGTGTGTGTGTGTGTGTGTGTGTGTGTGTGTGTGTGTGTGTGTGTGTGTTAGGGTACTTTTCGGTTACTATTTATGACCTCCAACATTCAGATTATTTTTACATCAGCTGATTCAGCGCCCGCTGATGTAGTATAGGTCGCCCATTTCGCGAATAATACTTTTCACACATTGAAATTAAGTCTTCATTGTAACTACGATAAATTCATATTATTGTATTTTCAAATGTTAACAAAATTCTAAAGCATTAGAATTTTATTAAATGCAGTCAAAGTCCATTAAACGCTTATTCTATTAAAATTCAGAAGAAAATACTAACTTTCCTTACACGTGTTGCGTCTATCATTGATTTTTTTCTTCTAAATACAATAACGATGAGATGTAATGAACTCTGCTTGTCTGGTCGTACAACTTCACAGCACGCCTTTACTTAATTAGAAACTTCAAACCATTCATTATCCACAATAAAGGAATTCCTTTTGATCAAGACTCAGTAAAGCGGATGGCCGAGAGCATTATCGTCACACACACACACATTCTCTCTTTCACTCTTCCAAACGAGCGTTACTATGGCTCAAAAACTTTGAAATAACCAATCACGGCCATGCACCAAGCCTTTACCTTTTCCGTATTAAAAAATAAATAAATAAATAAATAAATAAAATAAAATAAAAAAACATCTCCAAGGGTGGAACTGTTTTCTTGTAAAAACCCAATCGTCCAAACCGAAAGTAACTTCATATTGACTGACCAATTTTTTAGCCCTTTACTTAACACAAAAAAAGTGTGTGGTAATGACTACAGAAGTTGAAAAAGGTTTAATTAATATAATGTGACAATGAGAAGGGTGAGGATGGTTGCTACAGAGGAAACGTTGATAATGGAGGCAGTGGAAGTTCGAGCGTGGGAAGAGCTACTTGCAAAAGGGTGTGACTACTCAACTGTTGTGCCATTAAGCTGTTAAGGTGATAAGGAGGGTAAATATTGTTTTGCTGGTATTCTTTCTCTCTTTTATAACTCTTCAATTTCCCTTTTATTCCCTGTCTGCCTGTGTCTGTCTGTCTGTCTCATTTTCTATCACACTCATTCTCACTCTCACTCACTCTCTCTCTCTCCTATCAAACTTTTCTTCCTTTCTCTCTGTCTTTCCCCGTCTCTTCTCTCATCTTCGTCAGTCTCTTCTCCTTTTCTTTCTTCCTTCCTTCATTTCGCTTGAACACCTTTCCTCTCTTGACATCAGAGATAAGTTTTGAGACCTGAGCGAAGACGGCGAAGTTCGAAACGGCTTGACCATGATCACTAGATGGAAGAGAGTCATGGAGGAATCCCTAAACTTCTTTCCATGAAGTCTTAGGTTCATTTTAAGACTTTTATCATTTTTAGCTTTTATCTCTCTCTTCTTATTGGACACATATTTGTTTCTTCTGCTTGATTATTTGTCACATATCACATACTCTTAAATAGACAACTTCTCCGCAAATCAGTCTTGGTCTGGGAATGCTGTTTACGCCCGAGGTCAAAACATCTCCAGTGGGCCGGCACTTCAAGCGGAGGACGATGTCTTTGTTATGTCTATGTAACGCGGGGTGGGAGGGGAGGGGGGTACTCGTCAACTTAAAGGTGTACGCAGCGCAAACGTGAGCTGATGCAACGTCCGCCAGTACCAGCTCGGGTCTTGCAAACAACGTTTACAGCACACACAAAGAAACTCGTATGAACATGACTGCTATTAATTTATATATACACGCCGGAAGACGTTAATATACTACATTGTCATTTATGAGTAGTATCAAACGTGTAATATCCAAGACAAATGAAATACCCACAATCTATAAATCAATCTCTCTCTATTTCGCCTCTACTCATTCAATTCATCTGCACTCTATCCAATTCCCATAACTCTCTCATTCTATCCCTCTCCTTTCCTTCTGCATCACTCTTCCTTCCCTTTTGCCTCTCCCCCTCTCATAATTCTTATGAGATGCGCAATTCTTATGAGTTTCTTGGCCTCCCCGTAACAACAATGGGTCTCCCAAGTACTCTAGCTCATAACAACTCTCAGCCCATCCTGTGGACACAATGCCCGTCCACGGAGTCTGCATCCCCCCTCTCTCCTTCTCTCTCTCTGTCCCTAACTCTGTCTCTGTCTCTTCTTTCTTTCCCTCTCCCTTTCCTTCTCTCCGCCCTTTTTAAAAATCTTTACCATTCCA
>BOPN01000132.1:502639-507639 GCA_017312705.2 Penaeus japonicus
TACTCTTTCTCCTTTCTCTTTCGTACTTCATATTTAATTCAATTTCGCATTCTTTCTTTCCCTCGCTCTCTCCATCCTTCTCTCTCTCACCCATCTTCTCTACCTATCTCTATCTCCATCTTAATCTTAACCTCTATTCCATTCCCTCACTCCCTCTCCCTCTCTCTCATATATATATATATATATATATATATATATATATATATATATATATATATATATATATATATATATATACATACATATATATATATATATATATATATATATATATATACATATATATACATACGTATATACATACATATATACATATATATACATACATATATATGTATATATATATATATATACATATATATACATATATATATATACGTACATATATATGTATGTATATATATATATATATATATATATATATATATATATATATATATATATATATATATACATACTCACACACATCTCAATCCCTCTTCCCAATATCTCTCTCTCCTCTCTCATATCCTCTCTCTCTCTCTCCCTCTTCCACATTCTCTCTCTCACTCCTATCCTCTATCTTTCCCTCTCTCCCATCCTTTCTCTCTCCCTCTCTCTCACCCTTTATCTCTCCCTCTCTCCCATCTTCTCTCTCTCTCTCTTTCCTAACCTCTCTCTCTCTCTCCCTCTCTCTCATCCTTTCTCTCCCATCCTCTCTCTCTCTCTCCCTCCCTTTCTCCCATCCTCTCTCTCTCTCTCTTTCTCCCATCCTCTCTCTATCCCTCTCTCCTATCCTCTCTCTCTCTCTCTTTCATCCTCTCTCTCTCACACTCTCCCATCCTCTCTCCTCACTCTCTCCCATCCTCTTTCCGTCTCCCTCTTTCCCATCCTCTCTCTATCTCTCCATCTCCCTCTCTCCCCCTCTGCCTCCCTACACCCCTCGCATCCTCCACCCATCTATCTATCATCACAAAATAGTTCCATCTCCGTATTTACAAAAAATACCTAAATTCGCTATAAAAAAAAAAAAAGAAAATGAAAAGCCACAACCCTACGTACCCCCCCCCCCTCCCCTCCACTGCAGATACCATACCGTCCCTGCGTTCATTCTGTTAACTTAGCGATCGCACATCAACTATGGCCTGAAGTGCACTTTAGCTAATTATAAAGAGGAAGGTAAATAAAGAGGAGAGAGGCAGTGTGATCGATAATGTCATCTACTTGATGCTTCTCTCTCTCTCTCTCTTTCTCTATTTCTCTCTCTCTTTCACCCTTTCACTCGCTCATTCAAACACTATCAGTTATTATTACTGTTATTATTATCCTTTATAACATCATCATCCCCTTTCCTCCTCTTATTCTTCTTATTCCTTGTGATGCTAAGTGTAATGTAATGCGGGATGAATAGAGATGTTACTTGGAATAAATATTATTTCAAATGGGTGTTTTAAAATAATCATCATTATTAGAATGACAATGTTTACAGTGGCGATGATGATGATGATCATGATGATGATGACGAAGATATAGACAGTTAGTGGTAGTAGTAGTAGTAGTAGTAGTAGTAGTAGTAGTAATGGCAGTAGTAGTAGCAGTATCAGCAGTAGCAACAGCAGTAGCAGCACTAGCATCAGCGGCAGCAGCAGAAGTAGCAGTATCAGCAGCAGTAGCAATGTTTTAGTGAAATTTCGTAAAGAAAGTCAACCAATAATCATAAAATGCAAAAGGAGGAAAATATGATAAAACAGAATAGCGAAGGGAAAGTATAGCAATGGAGTACATTGCATTATCAAGACGTCAAAATCCCGCAGACAAATAAGGTGGTTCTTTTGTAAACAGACACAGATGGCGGGGCACAGAGGGAGAACTACGCCCTAAACAGACCGACGCCAAACCTGTATAAAAAAAAAAATGACATACAGGCAAACCAAGATTCATAGATATCTGTGAATCTTCAAACTATTAGACACACCCACACCCACTTTCTCCGTCTCTTTTATCGCTCTCCTTCCTTTTATTTCATTTCATTTCTATCACCCATTCCCTCTCCCTCCTACATCCTTTTTTCACTCACGTACTCGTAATAAGATATAATCAAAGACTTCTTCCCCGTAATTCCTAATAGGCCCTTCTCCCCCCCCCCCCCTCTCTCTCTCTCTCTCTCTCTCTCTCTCTCTCTCTCTCTCTCTCTCTCTCTCTCTCTCTCTCTCTCTCTCTCTCTCTCTCTTTCGGCATCCCCACAGTCTTGCAAAGTCTCACATACCCTTCTTTGTCTTCCCGCGTGCAGACGTGTACCCCAACCGCATAATTTATCTACTTCGCCGAACAGCGCAACTTCGATGTAATGGTAAACATTTATCGGTTCTAGCAAACGCAAGCCACACAGAATCTTCAGTGAAAAAATGTGTCAAAATATAAAAAAAAAGGATGATAAACAACGAAGACTAAGCAGAACGTCCAGTAAAATTTACCGTGAGTGTAAGTCGCTCGTTTCCCATAATTTACGTGTGTTTATACCACAGGGGAGACACGGTTGAGTCGTTGTTAGATAGCGTCTGTCACGGTGTTGTACTTTAGCTTTTTTCGCTTAAAATGATGGTACGGACTTGGCTCGACTTTTTCCGTGTTAGGATGTTTGTCATTATCATCGTTATCATTATCATTACTATTCTTATCATAACTTCTGATGTGGCGGTGGTGCAGTATCAACAATAAAAATTTTAATAAATAAACTAATGGTAATAATAATGACGATGATAGCGATAGAAGGAATCTAAACAGACTGACGGGCAATCATTTAGACATACTGACAAGCAGGCAGATTATCAGACACATCTACACTCTTTTCTCCGTCTCTTAAGTCGATCTACTTACTCACCCTTCCCCTTCCCTACTCCTTCCCTCCCCTTCCCTTTCCCTTCTCATTTATTTATCTATTCATCAATATATTTATTTATTTATTCATTTCCTTCCTCCTTCCCTACTTCCCTCTCCCCAATCCTTCTGCCACTCTCTCTCTCTCTCTCTCTCTCTCTCTCTCTCTCTCTCTCTCTCTCTCTCTCTCTCTCTCTCTCTCTCTCTTCCCCCCTCCCTCGCCTTCCTCTGCCTCTCTCCCCCTCTCCTCCTCTCTCCTGACCTCCGTGAGCCCCTTGGAGCCGCTATCTCTTGACACGAGAGGCCGAGAGGCGAGGAGGAGGTCGGCCTCCTGTCCCGATCTCAGACTTCCTTCGCCTCCTTGGTCACGTCTTCACACAAGGCTCGATACTCGGAGGCCTTCCTCGTCTGGCTGGATTAAACTTCCTGGTCTTCTTGTCGCTTTTTCTCGTCTTTTTATTATTTTTCTTGTTTTCTTTTTTCATGGTGCTTGATCACTTTGCTTTAATACATATTTTGGTATATTCATTAATTTCTTCTCATTTTTTTCTTCTTCTTTTTATTGTTTCTCCTGTTTATTTTTACTTTTCACTTCATAACACATACTTTTCTTCCTTCTTTTGTTTCCGTTTTGTCTTCCCGTTTCTTTTTACATTGTCTTTTTGCCTCGCTTTATCATGGCATGTTTGCATTCATTAAACTTTTCTCTTTTGCATTTTCTTTGCGACCTTGCTATTTATTTTTAGACATCCAATTCTTTTCAATACACATTTTTTCTTCCTTTTACATGATGTTCTTCCTGCGTATTCTACTCTTCTACTCTTTATCCATCCTTGTATTTTGTTTACATGCATTTTTCTTAATTAGAATGACGACTCTTTTGTTTGGTGGAATGTTTTTTTTTCTGTATTTTTTCAAAACGTTATAAATCACCATTACTGTTTTTTTCATATCTACACAAACCATATCTGTTGATATGTGTAATACTCACAAATTTCAATCCAAATCGTCACACGCGTCGAGTTTCATCATCACCAACCTACCTAGCTCTAGTCACACCCTATCCACTCTCTCTATTCTCCTGATTCATCGTCGCACCCTTATTGATCCAAAAAATACTTAACATTCTTTATCATCACCTCCAGGTCTTTATCTATATTCTTATCAATGTTTACCATCACCTTAATCACGCTGAGTATACTAAATCGCGCACTAATCTTCCCAGTGACGACCTCCGCAAACCCTTACCTACCCTATCACACTTCGCCTCGACGTCATCGCATTATGCACTCACACTACGGCTCGAGTTTTCACATAAAAGAGTGATGCTTCTTTTACTCTGTGCGTGCCCGAGGGTGGAGGTGATTGCCTGAGAATGTTGTAAAGTTGCAAAGGCTCGCTAACCCCCTCCCCCCACCTCTAACTCCGTCTTTCTTTTACTGCTGACGATATTTTTCTTCCTTTCTCAGTTCTTTTTTTGCTTTTAGATATCGATCGCTATGACTTGTTTATTAATATTTGAACCTGTTATCACAGGCATCTTCACTGTCATCAATTTTTCATCACATCATTTTCAATTTTGTTATCGTTCTAGTAGTTAATACTATCATTATTACAATTATTACTATCTCTGTTGTTGCAAGTTTAGACATTCTTTTCATAAAATCTCTATCACCAACTTCCTCCATCCTTTCCCATTATCCTTCTCTTTCTCCGTCCCAATTGATTTATCCACCCTGATCCTATACCCCCCCCCCCCTCGATCCCCAGGGAGGAGGTATCGTAGAGACGGTCCAACCGGAAGTTCCCGCGTCTAATCCCTTCTATCGACGCCATTGATCCACTTAGTCTCGTCTTCCCTTCTGTCCTTTGCACATGACCTATCCCCTCCCCCACCCCTCCCCCTACTGCACTCTCCTCGCCTCCTCCTCAATCTCTAACCCTTTCCCTCCCTTCTCCCCCCTCCCCCGATGCCTACCCCCTCTCCATCCCCTTTCTCCCTCCTCCCATTCAATCCCCATTAATGCGACCTCTTAGCTCCCCTCCTCCTTTCCATCTTTACTATCCTTCTTTCCGTACATCCTCATTACCCTTTACTCTATTTTCCTATCCCTCTCCATCCTGAAATGGGGTCGTTATTAAGT
>BOPN01000132.1:520139-530139 GCA_017312705.2 Penaeus japonicus
TTTTCTTTCTTTCCCTCCTCTCCTTTTTCTGATGCTCCCTTTTTTTCCATTCCATTGCTTCTATCTTTTCTTTCTGCAATAAGCACTTTAAAGTATTGTTATTTGTCTGTCAGTCTGCTATTCTATAAATTCGTTTATGTCTGTTTGTTCTTTCCTTTTCTTCTACCTTTTTTTCCGAACATTGCTCATTAATCTTTCCTTCTGAGCAGCCTCATTTTTCTCTCCAAGCTCACAATCTCTGTTTCTGTCATTCTTTCTCATTTTCATTCTTCCCTGTTTCCTCTTCCTTTCCCTCGCTTTTCTTTCACCCACCTTTCCTATCCTGTCCCCCTTCCTTTCTCCCCGACCTCCTTACTATCCCTCTTTCATCCTCGTTTATAGAGACGCTGTACGTGCGCCATCACGAAAAGGAAATAACATCATCTAGCATTGAGGATTTGTCTTCTCCATTGCATGGTAGACTACTTGCAAAGTTGAAATTGATGTACAAGAAGATTTAGGTGATTTGCATAATCTTCTTGTGCCATGAAAGCAAGTCATCCCACATCTTGAAGTCTTTACAAGGGGGTGAAACTCAATCCAACACGCTTATGGCGGTGTTAATTGAACCAAAACTTTATGCGCGCGCGCACACATTCATACATACATACTCGAAATAATAAACCCATGCTTTTAGTAAAACTTGTATTTGCGCTCACTGATATTGATAGACACTTCCATGAGGTCCAAACAGTTTTATGTCAGTTAGGATAACAAATAAATTGAATTGATAAAAACAAAATCATCCTTACACAAGTTACGGACCGCACATTCTCATGAGGCAGATAATTTCCCCCTATACTAATATCAGTGTTAATACTGATATCATTAACTACTAAGATAACAATACATAGAGGTTAACAAGACAAAAACTGATCAGTTTCCCGCCCAACGACACGGGGAGGGCCCCCTCTCCCCTAATCCCCCGGGGCACGGCTCATAAGAGGCTTTGCGGGCAGTTCCTGGAAGTGACTCGCTAAGACGACCGAGAAGAGCTGCCGAGTGTGTCAACGAGTCAGCAAAGTGTTGTCGATTGAGGGAAGAGGTAAGGGGGAGGGGGGTAAGAAAGAGGAGAGAGAGGAAGGGAGGAAAGGGCGAACAAGGGAATAGAGGGCATGGGAAGGCAGAGGAAGGACAAAGGAGACCTAAACCAGACAAGGACTAAAAAGGGAACGGGAATGGAAATCCAACATGTAACATCAGAAGAAAATATGCAGATAATAACAACCTTAAATAGTAATTAGTGAATGAAAAAGCCTTATCGTGAACTAGTGAATAATACATTCCTCAAAGAACATTTGAGGTAATCACCACAAAATGGAAAATACTACTTCTAATACTACTACTACTGCTACTTATAGCAACAACAATCATGCTGCGGATGATGATGATGATGAGGGTGATCTTAATTGCATATCGAGCAAAAGATGATAATCGGTAAAAACAAAAACAAAAATATTAACATGAAAACAATATTCAACCAAAACGTTTTGCAAGAGAAACATCAGAATAATGAAGGACAATCGAGCTGTAGCACAGTCGACCTTACGAAAAAAAAGAAGGAAAGATGCAACAGCTATCTGCAGGAATAAATCAGCAGCGGAAACTCTGGCCGCAACATCAGACAATTTGCTCGGATAAACCGACACGGGAAATATTTCTCTGTAAGAAATCTGCAGTCAAGATGTAGCCTGAGCATTTTTGGGAACTACGGACTCGACGTGTTTGCTGCTTGCCTCAGTATTTGACAACAGCAACAAAGAGAAAAGCGTATCCACCTTCTAATTATTATTATTTCCTCTCCCAATTATCTTTCTTCCACTCTGCCAAACTGACTCCTCCCCCCACCCTACATTTTCAACGCTCCCTCACACACCAAAACGTAAGGCATACATCTTGGAGAGGAAGGCTGGGCCGCGTGTTGCGTACCCAGGGATTGGATGGGAGGAAGGTAGGGAATGTATGTATGTATGTATATGTGTGTGTGTGTGTGTGTGTGAAAGAGAGGGATGTAGGAGGGAGGGAGGGAAGGAGGGAGAAGGGGGAGAGAGAAGGGGGAGGGGCGGAGGGAGAAGAAATAGAGAGAGAGAACCACGCCAGCTCCGTTACAGTACAATCAAGCGGATGTGTGACGCGTCTTGCATTAGGGTCCAAGCCCTTCAGCGAGTCGCCAATAATTCCGTTGACCTATTAATGTTGGCATCACCACCACTGCCAAAGTCTGACTTCCCTTCCCCTCGAAATCCCACCCCATCGCTTTCTCTGCGCACCCAGCGCAACGTCTTACCTTTTACTCACGCTCCACTACGGCGCTGGTGGGGCAAAGGAAGGAGGGATGGGAGGGAGACTATTCCCCCCTCCTTGCAGCAATACCCCTTTAGCTTTATAACGACCTTGTTACGCTAACGATGCCAATCATATGCAGCACTTTACGCTCGGGAATATATCTGGGTTATACTGTTGTCATGCTGTCGTCTTAAGCAAATACGATCCATCACGCTTTAGGTTTGCCTCCTTTGGGGACCGGAGCACTTGACTTGGATCAGCTCTCTCATACCCGGGCATCATATCATTTACCAAAATCTCCAAAAACACCTGCCTGTCATACAGAAATTTTTACCACACAAAAATCGAGTTGAAAACATGTCCGGACCTAAATACTGTTACAAGTGTTCACCTGTCACGCCTATGTTCATCCAAAAAGTTCTTCCAATTTCAAGCTTTCAGAGCCTACAGTCTCGCTAATCAAAATGCCTGTCAGAGAGCTAGTCTTAAGTATATATTACGTTACAAAAGTATTTTATCCATCTGTGAAAAAAACTCACATGACCTTTCTTTCTGTCCTCAAACCTCAGCCTACTTCCATCCCCTACATCCCTTACCTCTTTCATTCCCCCTTTCTCCATCACCCTTCCCCAACCCCCCAAATACACACTACATACCCTTCTACACATTGCCCCTCTTCCCTTGCCTCCCCTCGTCTCAGGGAATCAATATTCCCACATGTTCCTCAACATTCCCAGAATTTCTCAAGGTTTTCTAGACAGCCGAGAATAGTCGAGTAAACATGGACCCGCGCGCTCCAACTTCTTCACACGGGTGGGCCTTGCTCCAACTTTTCAAGATGAAAAAGAAGAACTTGTTAGCATAACTGTCTAGCAGCAGGACCGCGGATGGCCAGTAGGACAGGAGACTTGCCGCGCAAATGGAAAGATTTAGATTAATATTGTGACGGAATACTGAGATCCTTGGCAAGCGTTATTGTTAGCAGCATGCGAAGGCTATGTTTTACCCTCTTAGTGGATATTCCAACCAATCAGTAGATGAGTCTAGGGAACGTCTTCATGCTCGAGACCGCACGTAAACGAATACCCTCGTTTGGTTGTTCTAAATAGAGCTACCGACTGGAGAGGGAGGGAGGAAGAGAGCAAGAGGGGGGGGAGGGAGAGAGAGAGAGGGAGAGAGAGAGAGAGAGAGAGAGAGAGAGAGAGAGAGAGAGAGGGAGAGAGGGAGAGAGGGAGAGAGAGAGAGAGAGGGAGAAAAATACATATAGATTGATAGCTAGATATAGAGAGAGAGAGACGAGGGGGAGAGGGATAAAGTAAAGGAGAGGGAAAGGGCCAAGGAGTATGTGATGGAGAGGGAGAATGGGAAAGAGAGAGGGGGGGGGGATCCAAAGCACTAACATATGACTAACATTATTTGTTAAAAAAAAAAAAAAAAAAAAAGACATAGCTGCGCCTCCCTTCCCATGAATATCAATTCCTTTTTCTTTTCGGAAGAAGGCGAATGAAATAAAATTGTAAAGGAAGTAAGTCATTGATCAAAGTATTCTCACACTCCCTCCTCCTCTTCCTCTTTCCTCTTCCTACACTTGGCCCTTCTCTTCTCTTTTTCTCTCCGTTCTTGTCCTTTTTTATTCAACTTCTCCTTCAGCTATTTTCCTTATTATATTTTCCCCTTCCTATTTTTTCTTACTCCCTTTTCTCTCTAATCCCTTCTTACACACCTTCCTCAACATCTTTTCTATCATCGGTTCCTATTACCCTTTCTTCGTCTACTACTTTGACTACCTTTTATATTCATTCTTTTTCTCCTGCTATTCCATGTCTTCCTCCTACACTTCTCACCATTTCAACTACATCTTTCAGTTCTTTTGTTTCTTCCTCCAGCTCTACCTCCTCCTCTTCCTCTTCTTCCACCTCGTTTTCCCCCTCTACCTCTTCCTTCTCCTTTTTCCTCTTCTTCCACCACTTTTCCCCCTCTACCTCTTTCTTCTTCATTTTCCTCTTCCTCTACCTCTTCCCTCTTCTTTTTTCTGTTCCTCTACCTCTTTTCCCCCCTCGACAAATTCCTTCATTTTTGTTTCCTCTTTTTCCACCTCTACTTCTCCCCTCTTCTTTTCCCTCCTCTTCCTGCTCTTTTTTCACCTCCTTTATCTCTTCCTTCTTTTCCCCCTTCCACCTCCTCTTTCTTTCCTATTTCTTCTTCTCCTCCCCCTCCATTCCCTTCTTTTCTCATCTCGCCTCCTCTCTCCTAATTAAAAAAAAATCGTCCAAACTCTATGAGATTTCAAGGCGACAACGGCGAAGGAGCTCTCGTCCCAGCGCTGCCGGCTTCAAGTCTTTAGTTTCTGTGGGGTGCGACTGAGGAGGGGGAGGGAATGGGGGGGTATAAGAGTGTTTTGACTCGAGTGAGAAGGTGACTCATTTTCGAAGGTGAGTGTGTGCGCTGAGTGGATGACTGAAAGGGATTAGTAGGTGAATGTAGGTGAATGACTGTTAATGAATGAAGGCGTGCATTTTTTTTTTTTTTTTTTTTTCTGTGTGAATTAATGGATGACTGACGGGGTGCCTTTCTGACTTACTGGCCGACGGAATACCTTGGCGGATCAATAAGTAAACTGCAAATCAACGAAACCCAAATATTCCATGTTTTTCTCAAATATAGCGAGGCGGGATTGCTTTTACTGTCGAAGCTACGGCGTGTCAATATATCATCTTGAAAATGCAGGGCAGAGAGGGAAGAAATATGACGGACTCAAACACGCACTGCACATAAATAAACATGCATCCTCAGGTAAGAAGTATTAAAACACTTTGGAATATGCGTGCGTGTTAGAGTTGGTGTTGGTTGTTTTAGTGTTGTTGCTACTGTTGTTGTTGTAGTTATTGTTGTTGTGGTTCTTATTCTTATTCTTCGTAGTGTTGGTGGTTGAAGGTAATAGAAATGAATTAATTGAAAATCTTACTAATAATCACATATATCAATAACAATAATGATGACGATAGTAACAACAATAATATTAACAATAATAACAATAACAATAATAATAATAATATCAATAATGATATCAATATTAATCATAATGACGATGATGGGGCAAATGGGGCATTCCAAGAATCATAACGGTCATGTTGTGACAGTGTTTTATACTTAGACTCATGGCATCCATATGCCTGGCTACGAGCACACACTCCCCGACTTTTAGTCTCATTAAGTCTCTCAA
The DNA here is from genome assembly GCA_017312705.2 of Penaeus japonicus. NCBI lineage: Eukaryota > Metazoa > Arthropoda > Malacostraca > Decapoda > Penaeidae > Penaeus > Penaeus japonicus. The sequence continues at coordinate 525,688 of BOPN01000132.1, forward strand.
CATACAGTTTTCTACTACCACCCTCATGGGGCGCTAAAAATCCAATAAACTAACATAACGTGATGCATATATAGCTTAATATATATATATATATATATATATATATATATATATATATATATATATATATATATATATATATATCTATATATATATATATATGTATATATATATGTATATATATGTATATATATATACATATATATATATATATATATATATATATATGTATATATATATATATATATATATATATATATATAATATATATATATATATATATATATATATATATATATATATAAATCGATATTAAGACTTCACTCTTCAAGACGATAATCCTGTACGAAATTAAGGCAACGGCCCGTCAATGCCGAGCTTACCGCTAGACGAGAGAAAGCTTTTTAAAGCCATACGCCCAGTCCTTATGCTCAGACTTTTATTTTGTATTCACTGGATGGTTCAGAACACTAAAATTTTGGTACATAAGTAATAATCACTAGTAGCCCTTATATTACGTAACGCGTCACCTATTAGGTTAGTTATATCCTTGTGCGTGAGTTTATGTCATTCCACCAGAGGAGTTGCCTTCTGCAACCACCATGCATCTTGGTTATAAGTGACGCATGTTTTGTTGTCATAAATAGCTACAGAAAAGTTATGTGGCACAAGGAAAAGTTATCAACTGTAAATCACATATGTCAACAATACGACAGCATATCTAATCAGGAGCGTCTCATCTAAGCTGACAAGAGAGTCTTTCAAGAATCCATATAAAGCATAAATCCGTGAAGGCACCATATCAGTGTAGGCACAGGGTGTGTGGGCGACATTCAGCCTTGTTATTCTAGGAGCTAGGGATTTTTGACATGAGGATAATGGGAACTGACAGTGACCAGCAACTCCTCCATTCATAAACTATAACCGGAGGGCTATGGTTTACTAATATTAGGTAATGGCTTGAGCTTCGGGATGTATGGTAGCAGTCTTCTAACTCCTAGCTTGTACTTCCACTCAAGTTTCTGCAAAAGAGGAATTTGTGGTCCGCCAAATTATTGCTAGGCTAAAAGTTTGGTCGCCAGCTGTAAATGCATCCTTAACTTGTCCTGTTTGATATGTTTGTGAAGCCAATAATCTTGGTCAATCCTATCTAATTATCAACTCTGCCATTAGTCCATTTGAAAACTTTGTTTTTAAAACCAGAAGCATCAGACGATCCCACATACTTTTTATAATTGTGCAGGAAATCGTAATATTTCCGAAATCCTAATATTCCTTACCATGTAAAGATCGGGAGGCAAGCCTGCTGTAATCGGAGGGATGACAGAATGTCCTTTATTGCATCGAATAAAATCTTATATCTGGCATCTTTTCAGGCATCCAGGACCTTTTCATACCTTCGACCGTCAATTTGCCTTTGAAACTCTCCCTTTGTCGCCTCAATACTTTAGATCTGAACCACACTCTGGTTCTACTTCTCTTTGCCGCTTTTGATTCTTTTACACGGGTTGGCCTGGCCTTTGATGTTCGGGATTATATTGCTCTTTTTTGCCTGTTGGCCAGTGGTTCTTTAACCTATCTTTAAATGTCGATGGTTTACGATATGAGGATCCGACAATATTAATTTGCGAGCTACTTAGCCCTAATTAGTCCCCATTGCCCGATCATCAGTGGGCTTTATGTGTCACTGATCACTGCAAGCCGATATTCCTCATGATACTGAATTTGATATAAATCTCTTAATTTGACAGAGGTTTCTATTATCAGACACACACATAAAATGGTGGTTGATTTAGAAACATCGTCACGAGGTAGCTATCTACAGTATCTAATGTACATCTCAAATACTAGAAACACTTGTAATGCACACTTTGACTTAGTCCAAATATTTAAACAACACTGATCTTGTACCAAGGAAACACACTAACGGCCCATAGTGTTAATTTCTATCCTTCTGTTAAATTATACTGTGCGGGTAGCTTGATTACTTTTGATTATATTATTTTATTAACTGTTATAACTGATCACTGACGTAGTCATCGTTCTCATTTCATTATTACTATTACTATTATTGCTTTTGGCGTTAACCAATTTTTCAACTATTTATCTACTTCATTATTTATTGTAAGCATATTTCATTTATGTCGATAATTTGCTCTACTACATCTTTTGTGCAAAACCCATACTCCTTGATAGGACAGTTGGATTAAATCCTATTCTAAAGACATTTTCATTATAAGTGAATTCTTAATTCACAGTAAATTACGTCAATGACGTCATATTCCGTACAGTGCTGGGTTTTCGTTCGTGTTACGAATTGAGAGTTAATTCTCAGCTTTTAACTTTCTAATTCTGGGCAAGGTCGACCGATGAAGATACTAGTTGATTTTTTTTTTTAACTGTATTAAGTAACAATAGTAGTAATAAATGAGTACCATCAATAATGACGATATTGGTGATGGTGATGATGATGATGGTGATAAAGGCAACTCTATACTTTTTGTAAAAAGAAAAAAAAAAAAGAAAAGAAAAAAAAAAGTTACAAACCTTGTTAGCTATATGAATTCCATAACATTAAAAGAATAATACAACCTGACAAACAGAAGATAACAGAATTGTAAAACACGGTGGGAGGGTGCATCGCAGTTAGCAAGTTCGTATAGAACTTATGAAAAAAGATGCCGAGAAAATAAGAAAACTATTTCTTAGCGAAGGTATTCGTAACTGAGCAATTTGGGAAGATCTTCATTCTCAGATTTTGGCCGGAGCAATATTTCACGTCATAGTCAGGTTCGCTCCTCACCTCCTCCTTATTATTATTATTCAGTTCTTTCCTTTTTTCTTTTTTCTTCATTCTCCGCCTCATGCTCCATCCCGTAACCCTTTTTTTCTTTCATATCTTTATCTACATATATTGTATTTCATGTACGTAAATGACTTTCCATTTCCTGAATATGTTTGTGGTTGTGTTAATCGTCACTATAATCATCAGCGTCAGTGATTAGTATAAACTACTATTGCGCTATAATGACATTATTACATCATTTACATAATTTCTTTGTTATATTTAAGCTATACCTCATTTTCATTACGTTATTTACTGACCTTCTTTATCACCTCCTTCACTTTACTTTGTTTACTTTATTTACCATCACCTTTCAAAACTGGGTTGCACTCCCCTGGATTTTGCCACCCTCGTTCCATCTCCCTGAAACTCACCTGGTCGTCGTCCAGTCTGCCATAACCTCGTAAAGTCTCTTCTCGTTCCCTTTTTTCTGAAAGGTTTAATATGAAGGCTGCTCCCTTCGCCTTTGACATACGTTTGCACCGGCAACTATGGGGAATTGCAACATCGTTTTTTATTTCTTCTTTTGGTTTTCCTTTTTCCGCATCATACCTTTATCATTTATTTTCTTTCTTTCTTTTTCTTCGAAGAGTACAAAATCCTATCTCGGAACTTTCTGCTTATCTTACATAACAAGATGATTAGAGACTTTGACATACGGATATATATATATATATATATATATATATATATATATGTTTTTTTTCCGAAGAGCTAATGAAACGTGTTAAGCAACACATCAATATATCACCTTAATTCCCCCGGTGATAGGAGAGTGAGAGAGAAAAAAATATGCTAATTGATAGGTACAGCACACATTCAAAGACCATTAGCAGCGGCTATTATCAGAGTTACAATAATGAAGTTAATGATGTGTCACAAACAGAAAGGGAGGTCATTAAAGAATTAAAGACGATATAGTCAAACCCTTCGGTAAAAATCGGAAAGATTACATATAAATAATAGTGAAAGAAACTACAAGCGAAACAGAGATGAAATTAACCAGATTTCTCAGAATTCGGACAAAAGGGATAATATTTTTCACGTGTTTCTTCCATTATGTACATAATTAATAACATAACTGATCATTAATTGGACGCAATTAAAAGATTTCAAAAGCAGAAAGAGAAAATATCCAAAATTGACAAACATCACTATTTGATTGGTCTACTGATTTGTTTCATCGACTTATCACACCCAATAACTGTGTTAAAATGACATGAATTCCGGTTCTGTCAGCCATTAAATAATGTTAATAGCGAGTTAGCGGACATTAAACGATGAAAACAGTGCATCCTCCAGGGAAAAACTCTTAAAAGGAAAAAGGTGTGTGTGTGTGTGTGTGTGTGTGTGTGTGTGTGTGTGTGTGTGTGTGTGTGTGTGTGTGTGTGTGTGTGTGTGTGTGTGTGTGTGTGTGTGTGTGTGTGTGCGTATATATAAAAAACAATGAAACAAGTAGATCCTCCAGGGAAAACACTTAAAAGGTAAAGGATGTGTGTGTGTGTGCGTGTGTGCGAAAAGAAGGAAATATGATACGTTACCATTCCCATTAAAAACAGACTTGATTAATTGTTCCGAGCAACGCAAGAAATCTACTTCTAATAAAG
>BOPN01000132.1:636063-638563 GCA_017312705.2 Penaeus japonicus
TTAAAAAAAAAAAAAAAAAAAAAGATAAAATAAAATAAAAAAAATTCAGTCTCGGACAGAAGAAAATAGCCTTCCCTTTTGATAAAAATTTCCAATGAATTTCCTCTTCCCTAAAAGTTATTTTCAAAATTACTCTCGCATTCAGTTCAATAGCAGACGCCTACATTTTACCCGTCTGCATTTCTGTCTTATCTCTCTCTCCTCCTCTTCCGTATCTAGACATGAGTTTTTTTTTTTTCTTTTTCTTCTTCATCTTCTCCTTCTTCTTCTTCTTCAATGTAGAGGAGGAGACGTTGGAATCACGCCAAGGAGGATGGTTACCTCACCACCATATCCGAGCGCTGTACGTTAGACTTCAGCTTAATAGACGTTATACGGTGTGTGGTCGTCCTCAAACACTGAAGATAAAAAAGAGAGAGGAGGAAAAAAAAATAAATAAAAACGATGGATTTCAGATAAATTAGTGCTCACTTAGAACCACTCTTTGTACTTCTTTGCAAGGCGTTGTCGCCAAGGGGAGGAAGAGCAAAGGGAGGAGGAGGAGGAGGAAGAGGAGGAAGAAGAAGGAGAAAAAGAAGATGACGAGTAGGAGGAGGAAGGTTGGAGGAAGAGGGAGCAGTAGGAATAGGAGCAGGAGGAGGAAGAGGAGGAAGCGGAGGAGGAAGAGCAGGAGCAGGATAAGGAGGAAGAAGAGGAAGAGGAAGGAGCAAGAGGAGTATGAGAAAGAGGAGGAGAATGAATAGGAGTAAGATGAGGAGGAGGATGAATGAGAGTAAGAGGAGGATGAGAAGGAGGAATGATAATAATAATAAAAATAATAATAATGATGATAATAATAATGATAATAATAATAATAATAATAATAATAATAATAATAATGATAATAACAATAATAATAATAATGATAGCAATAATGATAATAACAACAACAACATTAATAATAATAATAATAATAATAATTATAACAATAATAATAATAATAATGATAACAATAATAATAATAATAATGATGATGATGATGATAACAACAACAACAATAAAAACAATGGAAAAAAATAATAAAAAGAAGAAGAAGAAAAGTAAGAGAAAAAGACCCACCAACAGCAAGAGAAAGGGAAAGAGGAGAGAAAAGGCCCCCTAGAAGAAGAAGAACAAGAAGAACAAGAACAAGAAGAACTCCAAGAAGAAGTAGGAGGAGGAGCGCGACCCATATCTCATTGGGGAAATCTGGCCGTGAGGATCCAGAGGGAAGCGCCCAGGGTCACGAGATCAATTGCTTGATATCCGCGCGTGGTCTTCGGGATGCTGGGAGAAGGGGCGTCGCCGTGGGAGAGATTTACGAGGGAGTCGGCTGCGTTCTTAGTGCTTCCGGGGTCCTTCGCTTGTCGGGATTATCGTGATTGTTGTTGTTGTTGTGGTTGGTGGGATTGTTATGGTGTTTGTTGGTATTGTTGTTGGTGTTGTTGTGATTATTGTTATTGTTGTTGTCGTTATTTTTATTATCATTATTATTGTTATTGTTATTGTTATTATCATTATTATCATTATTATTATTATTATACATATATATATACATATATATATTATTATTATTATTATATTATTATATATATATATATATATATATATTATTATTATTATTATTATTATTATTATTATTATTATTATTATTATTATTATTATTATTAATATTATTATTATTATTACTATTATTATTATTATTATTATTATTATTATTATTATATTATTATTATTATTATTATTATTATTATTATATATATATATATATATATATATATATATATATATTATTATTATTATTATTATATATATATTATATATATATATATATATATTATAATATTATTATTTGATATAGATATTATCATTGTTATTATTATTATTATTACATATTATTATTATTATTATTATTATTATTATATAATATATATATACATATATTATTAATATATATTATTAATATTATATTATTATTATTATTATTATTATTATTATATATATTATACTATATTATATTATATATATTATATATTATATATATATTATATTATATATTATATATATATATATTATATATTATATATATAAATATATATATTATTATTATTATTATTATTATTATTATTATTATATTATTATTATTATTATTATTATTATTATTATATTATTATTATTATTATTATTATTATTATTATTATTATTATATATACATATATATATATATATACATATGCATATATATATATATATATATATATATATATATATATATATATATATATATATACATATATACATACATATATACATATATACATATATACATATATATACATATATATATATATATATATATATATATATACATATATATACATATATATATATATATATAATATTATATACATACATACATACATACACATACATATATGTACACATATATACATATATATATATATATATATATATACATATA
>BOPN01000132.1:688774-693774 GCA_017312705.2 Penaeus japonicus
TATTCTATGATGATGGTCATGTGTCGGATTTTTGTAGTTGTGATGATGATGGTGGTAGTGGTGATCGTGATGATGATGGTGATGATAATGATGGTGGGAATGATGATGAGGTAGTGATGGTGATGATGGTGATGATTATGGAGGTGGTGATGGTGATGATTATGGAGGTGGTGATGGTGATAGTGATGATGAAATTAATAATATTTATAGTGATGGTAGAAACGAAGATGATTATAAAAAATGATACCTATATTCTGTTGCATGCATAATGATAATGCATTATTTACGCATCGCTTCATTTACCCTGGCAACTGCATCTTTCCAGCAAGTGCTTGCAAGAATTTCATTTCCCTCCGAAAAGAACTCCTTATTTCCATGCAACAAGAAGCACCCGTGTAGGTGGAAAAAAAAAGGTTTGTTTAGTTATTCCAAAAAAGGATTCAGGTTTACAAAATTATCAGTTTTCAAAGATTTGAAAACTGATACTGATCAACGATGTTCTCATGTGTATTTCGTTGCAATATATGATTTGAAGATTAGAAACAAATCGCCTTTTTATTTTACTTATTTATTTATTTATTTATTTTATTTATCTATCAATTTTAATTATTTCATCTATTTATCTATTTTATTTATTCTATTTGTTTTATTTATTTCAGCTATTTATTTATTCATTTATTCTTAACGAAACAGAATATATACTGAAAATTGGATACTAATTGCAACATGATATTCAGAGAAAAAGTTAAAATGGTGCAGTGATACTTATTTTTGTTCAGGTTGATCAGAAAAAAGAATTACCAGAAGCAGTATCACTCCCACACTGTGCCACGGTTAGTTCCGGATATTGCAATCTTTCAACATATGGAAGTTTTTGCAACAGTTCGAGAAGTTAAGAAAAGCTGCAGGAGATTATTGCCTGATAGATTATGCAAACATTATGTAATAAGATACATGGGATATTGATATATATGCTGTTCACGGTATTATATAAATACATACATATATGTATATATAAACACATACACGTACATACATAATTGTATACATAAGTATAAACATATATATATATACATATACATATATAAAAAGACGCACATAGAGCTAAGCCACAGTCCACTCTCTCCGTAGTGCATAATTCTTGCAGTAATCAGTATTCCCTTGACATTCTTGCATGGTGTCCGCTCACCTCCCCTTCCACCCTATCGCCTGCCATTGTTCTCCCCTCTACAATTCCCTCCTGTCTCCTATTATTCTTTCCTTTTCTCGCTGCTCCCCGAGTCTCGTTGCCTCTTTGCCGATTCTCTTATTTCTGCATCATTGCAAGGATCATTTTGATGCGTCTCTTGGCTAAAAATTATGGGACTTTTTTTTTTTTTTTTAAATTCTGTGATGATGGTCATGTGTCGTATTTTTTGTAGTTGTGATGATGATGGTGCTAGTGGTGATCGTAATGATGATGGTGATGGTAGTGATGGTGGTAAGGATGATGAGGTGGTGATGGTGATGGTGGTGATGGTGATGATTATGGAGGTGGTGATGGTGATAGTGATGATAAAATTAATAATATTTATAGTGAGGGTAGAAACGAAGATGATTATAAAAAAACGATACCTATATTCCGTTGCATGCATAGTGATAATGCATTATTTACACATCGCTTCATTTACCATGGCAACTGCATCTTTCCAGCAAGTGCTTGCAAGAATTTCATTTTCCTCCGAAAAGAACTCCTTATTTCCATGCAACAAGAAACACCCGTGTAGGTGGGAAAAAAAGGTTTGTTTAGTTATTCCAAAAAAGGATTCAGGTTTACAAAATTATCAGTTTTCAAAGATTTGAAAACTGATACTAATCAACGATGTTCTCATGTGTATTTCGTTGCAATATATGATTTGAAGATTAGAAACAAATCGCCTTTTTATTTTACTTATTTATTTATTCATTTATTTTATTTATCTATCAATTTTAGTTATTTTATCTATTTATTTATTTTATTTATTCTATTTGTTTTATTTATTTTATCTATTTATTTATTCTTTTATTCTTAACGAAACAGAATATATACTAAAAATTGGATACTAATTGCAACATGAAATTCAGAGAAAAAGTTAAAATGGTGCAGTGATACTTAATTTCGTCTAGGTTGATCAGAAGAAAAAAAAAAAAAAAAATTACCAGAAGCAGTATCACTCCCACACTGTGCCACGGTTGGTTCCGGATATTGCAATCTTTCAACATATGGAAGTTTTTGCAACTGCTCGAGAAGTTAAGAAAAGCTGCAGGAGATTATTGTCTGATAGATTATGCAAACATTATGTAATAAGATACATGGGATATTGATATATATGTTGTTCACGGTATTATATAAATACATACATATTTATGTATATATACACACATACACATACATACATAATTGTATACATAAGTATAAATATATCAGATATATATATATATATATATATATATATATATATATATATATACATATATATATATATATATATATATATATATATTCCTTATCCTTATATATACATATATATATATATATTTATTGTAACTCTCGTCCTTTTCGTGTATTACTCCTTTCTATATTATTTTGATAAATAGCTTTATCCTTCTAGTTACTAATATCAAGAAAGGGGGTCGTGATTTTTGAAATATCTGAAGCATAGGTTAAAAATGAATATGCTGTGATTATAATAAACATCAGGATAATAGGATTGGCGAAACATTGATTTTATTGTGTTTTACTTATATACTTCCTCTCATTATCACTATTGATATAATTATTATCATTATCATTACAATTTACCATTGTTATTATCATTATCAATAGTACAAGTACTGCAATTGAACTGATCCAGAAAAAAATATAGTAAATAGCAAAAAGGTTTTTGATGTTTGTAATTCTGGCACAGAAAGCTTTTCTAGCTGCTTATATAATCTGTCTCTCTAAAAAGAGAGAGAGAAAGAGAGAGATGTGGGAGAGGGAGACACAGAGGAAGTGAGTAAAATACAAGGTTAGAGATAGAGAAAGAAAGAGAGAGAGAGAGAGAGAGAGAGAGAGGGGGGAGAGAAAGAGAGAGAGAGAGAGAGAGAGAGAGAAAGAGATAGAAAGAGACAGGCAGAGAGAGAGACAGAGAGAAAGAGAAAGAGAGAGAGAGAGAGAGAAAGAAAGAGAGAGAAAGAGATAGAAAGAGAGAGAGAGAGAGACTGAGAAAGAGAGAGAGAAAGAGTGAGAGAGACGGAGAGAGAGAGAAAGAAAGAAAGAAAGACAGGCGGAGACAGAGGCAGAGAGAGGAGCCTGATTTGAAGAAAACCCCGAAACATTATACCTCCTTTAAGCCTCATATTTCAATTTCCCAAACCTCTTCTGCGGATTCTGGTTTGGCCAGAAGTCGGAGGCCCGAGACGATTGAAAGTTATTGCCAGTGTCTGGGACGGCAGAACACCAACCTTGTTCCTCGGGGGTTTAAAGGGACACACTTTGGTTTGCTTTGTTCTCCTCTGTTTGATTTTTTTCTTTTTTCTGTTCCTCTTTTTTTTAATTTTTTCTTTTTTTTTGGGGGGTGGAGGGGGTGACGTTGTTGTTATTTGGCTTCGCTATTTTGGTGATCGAAGGTATTTTTATTGATAGTGGTAATGATGGTAATAATGATGATTTTCATTTTGTTAGAATTACAATTACCTTTTCTTTTTTAAATGTATCGTTACTAATAAATATCATTAACAACAAACCTTCACTCGATGGCAACGATAGGCTAAGTCAACTCTAGGCGTGGCGATAGACATACGCGATCAGATGGACTGTGATTGTGATTGTGACTCCCACACTACGACATATACACGATTGTGAAAAGGGAGAGTTACCCTTAAGTTCAGAAACAGAGAATCTCCTTCAATCACGGTATTTTTGGATAAAGCTTAGGTTTATAAAATGACTGTACGGGAAATTGGCGATTTTGAGGATCTTTGCGCCTCCCCTAGTGAAGTTATAATCAGACACGACCCAGTCCTATGTTTCGAGTGCTGTTCTATGGAAATTACCAGAAAGTTGGAAGCTGCTCTCGTCCTATAAAAGTTCACAAGCGTCGGCGTTTTTCATATATATTTATGATAAATGATTATGATTACTTAGTATTTGAGACTTATCAGTGATATTTGATTGAATTGTTTCTTCAGTTGGTTATTAGTATGTGTCTGATTATTTGATAAAACAAAAGAGGCAAAATTTTATTCTATCATACTTTATTAATATCTATAAAAGTACACACACACACACACACACACACACATACACACACACACACACACATACACACACACATATATATATATATTTTCTCTCTCTCTCTCTCTCTCTCTCTCTCTCTCTCTCTCTCTCTCTCTCTCTCTCTCTCTCTCTCTCTCTCTCTCTCTCTCTCTCTCTCTCTCTCCCTTAATCACGTGCAAGTAAAAGTTTAGTTTTAGCACCAATCTCTACTCTTTTATCACTAACACTCCTAGGGCTGTATGAAGGAACCCAACTACCTTGAAATAACAATTAAAATGATTTGAAACATTTAAAATTATTTTACCTCCAAGATTAAGGATGTGTGATATCTGCTCTTACTATTAATTGAAGGAAAATTATTTCATCAAAATCCACTTGCTGTCCACGTAAAAGGGACACAGAAAATCCTCATTACTTGTACTGTCACTGTTGATTTCATGTAAGAAATTATTGTTTACTTTTACTTTGTTAAACATATCGTTACAGTTATCACTATCATTAACCTTAAGGCTACAAGAAGCCACTATACTCTCGTGTCGATTCGCTGCCAGAAATCAGTACTATGCCTTTGAAACTATATATATATATATATATATATATATATATATATATATATATATATATATATATATATATATATATATATATATATATATATATATACACGCACACACACACACACACACACACACACACACACACACAGTACACGTATGCA
>BOPN01000133.1:7500-10000 GCA_017312705.2 Penaeus japonicus
TGTGTGTGTGTGCGTATTCGTATGCGTATGCGTATGCGTGTGCGCTTGTGTGTGTGTGTGTGTGTGTGTGTGCGTATTCATATGCGTATGCGTATGCGTATGCGTGTGCGCTTGTGTGTGTGTGTGTGTGTGTGTGTGTGTGTGTGTGTGTGTGTGTGTGTGCGTGTGCGTGTGCGTGTGCGTGTGCGTGTGTGTGTGTGTGTGTGTGTGTGTGTGTGTATGTGTTAAATGTCTTCAAATGATAGGTTTGTCTAACGACCTCGATAATCGTCATAGTGAACATCTGTGTACATGAACACGAGCACGGGCGCGTGGGTGTATGCATGGTAGGGATGCCATTCATCCAGATATTCCCGGAAGTTTGATGTTTTTATTTTTATTTTTTTATTTTTTTGTGTGTGTGTGTGTCAGAACTCGTATCATAGGAGGTTTTGACAAAGTTTGTAATGATCGGGATTTGCATTTTCGTCTATGAAAAATATATGCTGTTGCTTGATAGGTACATTATCAAACTAGAAGAGGGAGGAAGAGAGAGAGAGAGAGAGAGAGAGAGAGAGAGAGAGAGAGAGAGAGAGAGAGAGAGAGAGAGAGAGAGAGAGAGAGAGAGAGAGAGAGAGAGAGATTACAAAAGACCACATTTCGCAGATTTCTTATATAAATTCACCACAATTTGACGCTACCAAGCAAAAGATGTCAGAACGGAGCTTACCGTTAACAATAACAGGCCAAAGCATATCGGTACATGGTTATATCTGGATTAGCTTGTTTCAGGAAAACTTAAATGCTTGTGCTCATGGTATATCATTACAAATACTATATATGACCAATAGGGTTAGGGGTTAGCTAATGTCAAACATACTGCGTCATTACTTAGCAGTTCATAGTTTTGCTGTTCGAAAATACACTTTTACATCTATATGGATATAACCCCAAAATATTGTCTGTGAAATTTCTCTCAGACATCCAGTTAATCCTGATAGATGAAATACTTCTTTAGATTTATCAATTGCATGATATATGAAGACTTCACAATGATATTACTAGCCAAAGACATAACTATACCGGTTCACTGCACTAATGGCCCGACTACCTGTTTGTTTATGTGAACCGTAAGTACATTAATCACTCTGAAATTACTATTAACAATGCTAATTGAATTTGCCTAGAGGGTGAAGGGTATCCTGTTATCTTTTTCTTTCCCTAGATATGATAACTTTGATATACGTATACACATATGGTTGTATATGTGATGATATAGAGTTTAAGATTAAGACGTATGTATGTAGGTAATACATATCAATAGATAAACGTGAGGTAAATTATTTTGTTATAAATGTGGCTAATGAACTGAATGTAATAAGGCGGCAGGTCGATAAAATATAGCTTAATCACGCGTATCTTTAGTGTAATACTCAGAGTATTGTTTGTGTGCAAAGATATTTTTACTTACGGTTTTGTCTTCGTTAGTCCATGAGCTAATGAGGTCATAAAGAAATATATTATGTTGCGTGGTTCCTCTTTTGATATGTCTAAGGTATGCTACATATTCATTCATGCAAGTCAAATTCTATGCAAACTGCCTCGGGTTGTGCAATGAAATTCTTAGAAATGAAAAAGTAAAAACATATATTGTGGTTCTTTTTTATATGTTTCAGGTATGTTGCCTATTCGTCCAGACATTCATGTGTGTAAGACAAAACATGTTGTAAGTGTTGAAAATATAGCATTCCGTTAATTGCTTCTCCTCCGTCACGTGATACTAAACCGAGGAACTGCCATGCAGAATAGGCTGTTTTAACACTAGGAAAATTCATGCACGACAATAAAATAAAAAATTGGCAGCTACTATCCCGGGAAGTGAGTTGCCGCGTAGCAATTCCAGCGCTCATTTCAGAATTATTCTGATATCTTTAAGATATTTGATTCCTAGGATACATCTCACGATACTGCAGAGCAACAGAAAGTTTTACCGCCCTTCAGTAAGTGAAATGCAGAAAAAATAAGATTCAAAACAGAAGAAAGTTTACAAAACACGCAAATATTGTTTACGTTATGAAGTTGGTGTCGTTAAGTTTCGCCCAGTTTCACAATTTAACGTCCTCTTAAAAAGATTCCATAACCCCAAACTCAAGGGTCATTAGGTGCAAAATAAAGCAATATGCTTCTCGTATTGCAGTACTTTTAAGTTGGTACATGTATATAAAGAGGCTGAATATATACTGAAAACGATGAAATGTGTCGTAGATATGGTGATCAAATATCATTTCAGTTAAAAAAAAAAAAAAAACGTTTATTAAAATCTACCTTATATTTTGTCATATTCAGCCCTCCACCTCTCATACTTTTAGCACAGTGCCTTCAACCCTTCTTTTCTTCTCCATTCCTTCCCATTCCGTTTGATCCTCTAAACATGTATTTAACTTTCTTCCCATTCTCTCTTAGTACTTTAATAAATCAATTCTCCATCCTTCTCATCAGCACAATTAATTCTCCACATCCC
>BOPN01000133.1:25000-30000 GCA_017312705.2 Penaeus japonicus
CTGTGTCTCTCAACAACCACTAATTAATGAAAGACCTCACTGCCTACTTCAGCATTGAAATTACGCTACATTTTATCTGGACGATTTCTTACTTTATGTTTTGTTTTAGTTTCTTTTAATTTTTTCTTCTTTACTTCGTTTTTCTCTCTCCTGATTGGCGAATTGAGATGTTTGCATGTCCTGCGTCACTTCAATAGCATTTGGTCGTTGTAAAAGGTTTATTGCCCTGAAATTAGAATCTGACAAGCAGGAGTCCACATGAAAGGGGTAACTCTAGACTGCAAGAAATTCAACGAAGTGAAATGTTTGGTGTCGTAGCACTAGTGTGGTGGCGTTTGTTTGTTGCAAGTGTTGTTTTTTTTTCTAAGAGCATTTATGAAAAGTATGTATCCATATGAAACAAAGCTCAATATTTCGTCAGCGTAAAGTTACAAGAGTACCTCAGATTCTTACGAAGGCTTTGATATTTGCTTTCTGTTTTTTTGGGGAAAATATATATGAGTGAGAATAAGTTAGTCAACTTTATGTAAGATATGTAAGTTACGTTTCCATTTACGCCTTTGCAATTGTATACAAAAGAAACGTCACCAGAAAACGAGAAAGTTTTAGCAAAGGATACGGAATATGGAGGTAGAAGCATCACAATACAATTGCTTATTATGTATGTGTGAGAGAGAGAGAGCGAGAGCGAGAGAGACTTTTGACTTTGACTTTGACTTTGACGAGTTTATTGAGACAAGTGATTACGTACATCTCAAAAGGATGAGGTAACATAGGTTATCCTCACCCCAATCTTAGTCCCTCTTTGGGCTCACATATATTTTACAAAACCTTACAGCTATGTCAACATGTTGAAATATATACAGAAAGAGAGAGAGAGAGAGAGAGAGAGAGAGAGAGAGAGAGAGAGAGAGAGAGAGAGAGAGAGAGAGAGAGAGAGAGAGAGAGAGAGCAGAGACGGATAGAAGGGAGGGGCAGAGAAGGAGAGGGAGAAGGGGAGCAGAAAGGGAGAGGGAGGGGGGGGGCAGAGAGGGAGAGGAAGGGGTGGCAGAGAGGGGAGAGGGAGGGGGGGCAGAGAGGGAGAGGGAAGGGGGGGCAGAGAGGGAAATAGAGAGATGGAGAGAAAGATAGAGAGAAATGGAGAGGAAGATAGAGAGAGATGGAGAGGAAGATAGAGAGAGAGATGGAGAGGAAGATAGAGAGAGAAATGGAGAGGGAGATAGAGAGAGAGATGGAGAGGAATATAGAGAGAGATGGGAGAGGGAGATAGAGATAGATGGGAGAGGGAGGGAGATAGAGAGAGATGGGAGAGGGAGGGAGAGAGAGAGAGATGGGAGAGGGAGGGAGATAGAGAGAGATGGGAGAGGGAGGGAGATAGGGAGAGATGGGAGAGGGAGGGAGATAGGGAGAGATGGGAGAGGGAGGGAGATAGGGAGAGATGGGAGAGGGAGGGAGATAGAGAGAGATGGGAGAGGGAGATAGAGATAGATGGGAGAGGGAGGGAGATAGAGAGAGATGGGAGAGGGAGGGAGATAGGGAGAGATGGGAGAGGGAGGGGGGGAGGGGAGATAGGGAGAGATGGGAGAGGGAGGGAGATAGGGAGAGATGGGAGAGGGAGGGAGATAGGGAGAGATGGGTGAGGGGAGGAGATAGGGAGAGATGGGAGAGGGAGGGAGATAGGGAGAGATGGGAGAGGGAGGGAGATAGGGAGATGGGAGGGAGGGGAGAGATGGGAGAGGGGAGGGGAGATAGGGAGAGATGGGAGAGGGAGGGGAGATGAGAGAGATGGGAGAGGGAGGGGAGAGATGGGAGGGAGGGGGAGATAGGGAGAGATGGGAGAGGGAGGGAGAGAGGGAGAGAGGGAGGGAGGGAGATAGGGAGAGATGGGAGAGGGAGGGAGATAGGGAGAGATGGGAGGGGGAGGAGATAGGGAGAGATGGGAGAGGGAGGGAGATAGGAGGAGATGGGAGAGGAGGGAGATAGGGAGGAGATGGGGGAGAGGGAGGGAGAGAGAGAGAGAGAGAGGGAGAGAGATAGAGAGAGAGAGAGAGAGGGAGAGAGATGGGAGATGGAAAATGGAAAATGGAGAGGGAGAGGGAGAGGGAGAGGGAGAGGGAGAGAGGGAGAGGGAGAGGGAGAGAGGGAGAGGGAGAGAGGGAGAGGGAGAGGGAGAGAGGGAGAGGGAGAGGGAGAGAGGGAGAGGGAGAGAGGGAGAGGGAGAGAGGGAGAGGGAGAGAGGGAGAGGGAGAGGGAGAGGGAGAGGGAGAGAGAGGGAGAGAGAGAGAGAGAGAGAGAGAGAGAGAGGGAGAGGGAGAGGGAGAGAGATGGGAGATGGAAAATGGAAAGGAAGAGGGAGAGGGAGAGGGAGAGGGAGAGGGAGAGGGAGAGAAGTGGAGAGAGAGAGGTAGAGAGAGTGTGTTTGTGATTAAAAGATATTTCTCTTAAAAAGCTGACATTATGATTTTCATCATCATACCACATATTTGATACAATCTTGATCAAGTCACAGAGAAATTTTCATGGTGTTAAACCAAGACAAGCCTTACAGGACATTGAAACTTAGATTTATAAAACTGTTATTGATCGATCAGATGTATCTCTACTAATCTCACTCACAAGTCCTACCTATGTCCCTCTTGTGAGGTTCATCCACCTTAAGAGGAACCTAGTATAATTCTATATGAAAATGTTATAATTATTTCTGTTAAGCTTCTTTCATTATTTTATTTTTGTGTATTGTGTCTCCTGCAGGTCTCCAATTAGGAAGCGTGTGCGAACGGAGAACAATGCGAGCCCTAAGGGGTCGCCCGTACCAAAACTCTCAGGTCGTCCCCTTGGACTTCGTAAAAAACCTGGACCTGACATTGTCCTTCGCAGCCGCACCAATAACAAGGTAGATAGTGTATTTGTCTTTTAAAATTGTTAAAGAATGACGTTAATGTTGGTGTCAATGTGACTTGATAGTAGGATGATGTCATCATTATGAAAACTGGTATTAATGTCGTGTATGATATGCATGATTGCTATTAATAGATTAGGAAGTATTTTTCCTATTAATTGACATATCTGAATATTTAGAAATACAATTTTCTGTTGGATATAGTTGTGATACAAGATTCCAAGCGATTAATCAATCTTTATATAAAGATCATAATTTAGGCAGTTATGACAAGTACAATTATAGTATTATGTTTAAGTTCCTGATTAGTGGATACTGATTAAGCACAATCTTTCCTTGTGTCTTTGCAGGTTAAGATCCATGAGGATTACACATGTATGCTCTACAAGACAGAAAAGGAAGGAACCAAATTCTGCCTCCTCCAGGTGGCTTGTTTTAAAGAAAAATACGTCTTCTTCATGCGATCAGGACTCAAGGTAGGTTACAGGGATTGTAATGCTTGTAAGATTAATGGAAAGGCAAACATGGATGTACTGAAGTGTGGCCAATGAAATTAAGTTTAAGGATAGGAGAGAGAAAAGCAATGAGATTAGCTTCTGTATCTTTTGCTACCTTTTGTTTTATCTGTGTATTATTATATAATTGGTTAAGATACCCTTTTTTCTATAACTTTCATGTCCATATTTATCATCTATGTGACTATTTAATATTTGTTGTAGTTGTAACTCATCTTGCTATTTATTATATCTATTTCTTGTACATATCCCATATATGATCCACAGGCACACAGGTACCTGAAACACATTTCCACAAGTTTCTATAATATGCACCCTGTATACCGTATCCAAGACCTATACCCAAGACTGCCAGGGATATCCTTTCTCTTCTTCCTCCCCTGATTTCCATGCTGGATATGTTTTCTCTTAGGATCTTCTGATAATCCTACTGTATCCTTTCCGAATTCAGGGAGAAGATGGTAAGTGGCACGCTGCCAGAGAACCTAATATGAAGGAGGCCATGAAGTCGTTCAAGAAGATGTTCCGAGAGAAAACGGGAGTTGGTTGGAATAACAGGGACAGCTTTGAGGCCCAACCTGGGAAGTATATCCTGGCCGAAAAAGGTAGGTAGTGGAAATATTGAACATGTAACAGCTTTGTTCTTAAATTATTAAAATGTAGTAGATTTTGACCTATGGACTACCAGCTACATTCTTATATATACCAGAAGCATCACTATTATGTAAATTGGTCATATTGTTGATATAGTATACGTAGGATAGCTATGTAGATCCAGTATGATTTATTTCTAGAGTTCAGAATCGGGAATTTAATTTCTTTCTGGTGCTTAGTATCAGGTTTTATTGCTCTGTATGATGTTTTTAGACCATTTGAAATAGTTTCAGCAAAATAAAAATTTGGTTGGTAATGGTAACTTGTCATGGCTTTATTTTGGCTGGCAAATAGTAGGCTATTTTGAACTGTAGAACTATTGCATTTGAGTTATATATATGCAGAAATATTCTAGGACTAAATGTTAAATTAGGTGAATAATGAATGATGTAACAAATGATAGCCCACTTTGTTGCTAATCAACATACACAATGTCATTATAACTAAAGATCCATCCAAAACAAATTTAGTTGCACTGATTCTTTTTTTTTTTTTTTTTTTTTTTTTTATGTAAGTAAATTAAATTATTTGATTAACATCATGGGTTTTTTATCAGTGAAATAGATGTACTCCTGTACAAGATGGGGACCCTTTAAACCTCTCTTTAATCCTTTCCTCACAAGTATTTTCACATGGTTGGATGAGTATCACACTTCATTTTTTTTTTTTTTTTTTTTTTCTTCCAAAATACAAATTGTTTATACCTTCATTTGTATAATTAATGCATCATACCAAATACTAATTCGAATGACTTTCAAAATATGTATCATATATAGATTCATATATCATACCATAAATCTAGAAGATGATAGAAAACACATCTTAAGATCCCAAGCCCAGGTCAAACGTCTTTAGATGTGACCCATCTCAGGAAGGTTAAGGTTGATACCGAATCTTTGGTATTTGAAGATTTTATCACGTTTGCTATTCAG
>BOPN01000133.1:40000-42500 GCA_017312705.2 Penaeus japonicus
CACACACACACACACACACACACACACACACACACACACACACACACACACACACACACACACACACACCTTCCTTTAAATTTGAATTCCTTCATGGCTGCTCAATGTTATTTTTATTTTGAATTGTCCTGCAAGATAATTCACATTCCATATGTTTTTGTTCTTTTGCAAATATATTTATATATTCATTTATCTATATCTCATTTTTTATATATATTTTAAAATATAAAGTGTTGTGTATATAGTCTAACTGTGTGTGTACTGTATAGTACTAGTCCTTTTATTTATTTTATTTTCTGTCTTGTCTTTATTGCCATCCCAAAATCTGAATGTTAAAAAGGAAGTTAACTAACAGCTGGTGCAGGACCAATAAGGTACAGAGATTGCCAAAATACATGGGACCAAAGGCATATATAGAAAGTAAATGGGCCAATAATACTTTCTAAAATATTGGAAGCATACTGATGTAGTAATGCATTTTGGAAATTCTGTTTTGAAATTACTTCTAAGATTATATTGAAAACTTTGGTTTTATATAGAGAAAGTGTTGAAGTGAGAAAGAAAGCAAAAATGTATGAGGGGACAAAGAAATGTAAGCCTTAGCTTAGGCACAAAAATAATGCTTCTATGTTACTGTTGTATATGGAAGTATCTGACAGGTATTGAATAATGTCTTTCATTACTTGTGGTATTCCCTTTGTTAAGTATTCCAAGGAACTTTTCATGTTTTTGTAGTTCCACACTTGCCCATGCAAGGGTTAAGCTATTTGTTTCATCTAATGTTGATATTATTCATTTTGAGTATTATTATTTTTATAGCTTACTGATCAGTAGTTTTCAGGATAATTTAAAGACTTTTTCCCACAGTGTCTGCAGCACAGTAAATTGTATCAGAAGTAGTTGATACAAAAGCATTTTGTAGCATAACTAAGCAGTAGTTCAAGGACAACTGTCAAATAGGATCTCATAAGCTTCTTTTTCTTATGTTTAGGATAAATCTCAATGTATCATTATGATAATAATAAAGTTAACAAAAGAGTAAACAATCTTTCTACTTTTGTTTCCACATGATATGATCACTTCTGAATCATTGTAAGGCAAGGGATCAGGTGCTTGCAAGCTGCTGTGCATTTGTGGCTAGACTCCCTCAGGTTCATGGAGGAGGAGGCAGAGGGGACTGCGGGAGTTCTGGCACTGGCTTCGTCAGAGATGAAGTAGAAGTGCTCATACGGGTTATAGCGCTGCACCTGTGTGAAAAAATTGTGAAGAATGCGCTTTTAAAAGAATCCTTTAGGATTTTTATCATCGCTTTCTCTCAACAATAGGTTCACCAACGTAATTATTTAGTTGTAATGTTTTCTTACCATCCCTGGTTACGTTGCTTGGGTGCTTGAATATAGTTGTAACAAGGGGCTTCAGGGAGGCACTGGGATTGCTGAAGGGGTCTGTGTGAGGAGGTGACCGGGGAACACACGAGCTGCTGTACCTGATGACATTTAAGACCTAGATAGTTAGGTTTGGAACATTAGGGTGATTTCAGGTCTTTAACACATAATTTTCAAGAGATTTGGCTATCCAGAAACTGATCTTGCCGAAGAGAACACTCTAAAGACCAGTTCTATTTGAAGTCTAATATGTTTTAATGATATTTTTTGAGGTCTTTTGATAATATATTCTTTTATGGAGTCTGGCCTCTTTTCTCACCTCTCAGCCCAATAGGGAGAGCCTAGAGGCATGGGAGGCTGCCATACCTCAAGCTCCAGTGCTGCTACATCCATATCGCATCTCCCTCCAATCCAGAAGTCGCTTGTTATTACTGGAATAGCAACATAGCATGTTAATCATTAGTTTGTTTTATCTTCTGTACCATACTGATCATCAGTTTTACTCTTCACTTTGAACCTAGTTTGTGCCACAGTTCTCTCTTTGTATTATATTGCTGAAGAACTA
This sequence comes from Penaeus japonicus, assembly GCA_017312705.2. Classification (NCBI taxonomy): domain Eukaryota; kingdom Metazoa; phylum Arthropoda; class Malacostraca; order Decapoda; family Penaeidae; genus Penaeus; species Penaeus japonicus. Next base: position 41,951 of record BOPN01000133.1, read on the forward strand.
GAAATTACTGACAAATAATTTATAATTTTCCATAAAGTGTTTTGTTCCATCAACAAAAACGGGTTACTTGGTTTGTATATTCCATACAAAATGAGGTGCAAATGCATATCTGCAAGAAGGTATATAATTTTCACAAAGAACAAACCTTTTATCAGAAATCGAGATATATATATATATATATATATATATATATATATATATATATATATATATATATATATATATATATATATATATATATATAATATAAATACCTATAATACACCAACTCAGCTAAGTCTCCTTTAGGTACTCAATCACATGTCCGAAATCTTGTAAGTTCTTGAAGGTCACCAGGTCACCATAAATGGATTGTGACAGAACTGCCTAGCTTCTGGCCAGGGAACCTAGAGGAAAGAAATGATACCTTTTACTCTGGCTCTATGGCATGTGTTCTTGAGAAAAGAGAAAGGTTATTATCCTCCTTCATAGTTACTACTCCACTAGTAAAATTATCATCAGATTCCGTTACTCAGTTTGGATTACGAGTCAATTTGCCAACACGTAACTT
>BOPN01000133.1:77500-80000 GCA_017312705.2 Penaeus japonicus
TTGTTCCCTCTTTTCTGTGTCTCTTTCATATCAATTGCAAATCCCTAACTGACTGATCAGATATAAGGCGAAATGTCAGTGGTCTATCGTAGTCTCAAACTCGCGTGTGCTCGAAGGGAAATAAGCGACCGTGCTTGGTTCCTGGTGTAGGTGGCGACAACAAGTCAGCGAGAATCAACAAGTCAGCGAGTCAGCAAGAGTCAGAGTAAGTCTCTCTTGCTGACTCGCTGACTTGTTGATTCTCGCTGACTTGTTGATTCTCGCTGACTTGTTGATTCTCGCTGACTTGTTGATTCTCGCTGACTTGTTGATTCTCGCTGACTTGTTGATTCTCGCTGACTTGTTGATTCTCGTTGGCTCGTTGGTTCTCGCTGACTCGTTGACTCTCGCTGACTCGTTGACTCTCGCTGATTCGCTGACTCTCGCTGACTCGCTGACTCATTGACTCTGGCTGACTTGTTGATTCTCGTTGACTCGCTTATTCGCTGACTTATTGATTCTCGTTGACTCGTTGACTCTCGCTGATTCGCTGACTCGTTGACTCTCGCTCAATCGTTGACTCTCGGTCACTCGCTGACTCGTTGATTTTCGCTGACTCGCTGACTCTCGCTCACTCGTTGACTCTCGCTCACTCGCTCACTCGTTGATTCTCGCTCAGTCGCTGACTCGTTGATTTTCGCTCACTCGCTGACTCTCGCTCACTCGTTGACTCTCGCTCAGTCGCTGACTCTCGCTGACTCGCTGACTCTCGCTCACTCGTTGACTCTCGCTCACTCGTTGACTCTCGCTCACTTGTTGACACTCGCTGACTCGCTAACTCTCGCTGACTCGCTAACTCTCGCTGACTCGCTAACTCTCGCTGACTCGCTAACTCTCGCTGACTTGCTGACTCTCCCTGACTCGCTGACTCTCGCTGACTCGTTGACTCTCGCTGACTCGCTAACTCTCGCTGACTCGTTGACCCTCGCTGAGTTGCTATCTCGTTGATATCTAGTTCATCGGTAAACAAAGAGGGAAAAAAGTGACAGTCGAGGCATCCATCGTAAAGAATTTTCTTCATGCCGTCAATTATTTCACCTCAGTTCACCTTCTGTTTCTCTTTCCCCATCTCCCTACCCCTCCCCCTCCCCTTCCCTCCCCTCCCCTACTCCTGCATATTATTTTCCTCCGATCCATCTGGTACCCCCCCCCCACCCCCGGGCTCCCCTACTCCTGCATATTATTTTCCTCCGATCCATCTGGTAACCCCCCCCCCCCCCCGCCCCTGGGCTCCCCTACTCCTGAATATTATTTTCCTCCGATCCATCTGGTACCCCCCCCCCACCCCCGGGCTCCCCTACTCCTGCATATTATTTTCCTCCGATCCATCTGGTACCCCCCCCCCACCCCCGGGCTCCCCTACTCCTGCATATTATTTTCCTCCGATCCATCTGGTACCCCCCCCCCACCCCCGGGCTCCCCTACTCCTGCATATTATTTTCCTCCGATCCATCTGGTACCCCCCCCCCACCCCCGGGCTCCCCTACTCCTGCATATTATTTTCCTCCGATCCATCTGGTACCCCCCCCCCACCCCCGGGCTCCCCTACTCCTGCATATTATTTTCCTCCGATCCATCTGGTACCCCCCCCCCACCCCCGGGCTCCCCTACTCCTGCATATTATTTTCCTCCGATCCATCTGGTACCCCCCCCCCACCCCCGGGCTCCCCTACTCCTGCATATTATTTTCCTCCGATCCATCTGGTACCCCCCCCCCACCCCCGGGCTCCCCTACTCCTGCATATTATTTTCCTCCGATCCATCTGGTACCCCCCCCCCACCCCCGGGCTCCCCTACTCCTGCATATTATTTTCCTCCGATCCATCTGGTACCCCCCCCCCACCCCCGGGCTCCCCTACTCCTGCATATTATTTTCCTCCGATCCATCTGGTACCCCCCCCCCACCCCCGGGCTCCCCTACTCCTGCATATTATTTTCCTCCGATCCATCTGGTACCCCCCCCCCACCCCCGGGCTCCCCTACTCCTGCATATTATTTTCCTCCGATCCATCTGGTACCCCCCCCCCACCCCCGGGCTCCCCTACTCCTGCATATTATTTTCCTCCGATCCATCTGGTACCCCCCCCCCACCCCCGGGCTCCCCTACTCCTGCATATTATTTTCCTCCGATCCATCTGGTACCCCCCCCCCACCCCCGGGCTCCCCTACTCCTGCATATTATTTTCCTCCGATCCATCTGGTACCCCCCCCCCACCCCCGGGCTCCCCTACTCCTGCATATTATTTTCCTCCGATCCATCTGGTACCCCCCCCCCACCCCCGGGCTCCCCTACTCCTGCATATTATTTTCCTCCGATCCATCTGGTACCCCCCCCCCACCCCCGGGCTCCCCTACTCCTGCATATTATTTTCCTCCGATCCATCTGGTACCCCCCCCCCACCCCCGGGCTCCCCTACTCCTGCATATTATTTTCCTCCGATCCATCTGGTACCCCCCCCCC
>BOPN01000133.1:90000-92500 GCA_017312705.2 Penaeus japonicus
AGCTCGGGATCCTCGTCAGAGTTGTCAGTGCAATCACGGCCGCCATTGCAGACATGTTCCATTCTGATGCATTGTCCTTTCGTCCTGCATTCGATCTTTGTTGATCCTTTGCACACGCTCAGGGGCTCTCCTGCGGCAAAGGGTGGTGGTGGAAAGATTGTACGCTATATACGAACGCTGTGTTATTGTTATTAGTGTTATTTCTATTGTCATTGTTTATATTTTTGCTATCCTTTTCTGTATCATTGTTATTATTATTATTATTGTTATCATTATTATTATTATTGTTATTATTATTATTGTTATTTTTATTATTATCATTATTATCATTTTCATTATTAGTACTATTATCATCATCATTATCATTATCATTATTATTATCATAATCCTTACTGTTATCCTTATAGTTAATACAGTTAGTATTATCATTATTATAATCATTATTACCTCATCATAATTACTATCATTATCCATATTGGCACTAATAATGACAATGATAATGATAAAAAGTAACAATAGCATTATTTCTTATCAATATTATTATCATTATCAACATAACTATTAGAAATGTTATCATCATCATTATCAAAATCATAATGAAGAAAATTTATTAGACTGACAATAACAATGCCAGAAGAAATGACAATAACGATAATGATAATTCTAAATTCATAGAATGATACTGATAATAATGATGATAGTGATGATAATAACAACAATGGTAACAATAATGATAATAATAATAATGATAGTGATAACGCGACTTCTACTACTAATAATGATGATGAAAATAATAATGATGATAAAAGTCATTATCCTTATTACTAGTATTATGATCTTTATTATCATTATCATTATCATTATTCTTATCATCATTATTATTGCGATTAAAGTAGGGATACTAATTGTGACAATTATAATGATAATATTGATGATAAAGATAATGAAAATCATGATAATAAAGTTGATGATGATAACAATAACCATGATGATAATTATGATAATAAAAAATGATAATGATAATGATGGTAATGGGGATACTGGTGATACTGATGGTGATGATGATGACAATGATTATAACAATAATGATAATGGTAATATCAATGATAATCACAATGATAAAGGGTTACGAGTACAAAAAAAATGATAATACGTCTGCAGAAAAAGTCTGCGTAGACAATCAGCCGCCATGGCGTTCATTTTATTTTATTGCTGATGTTGCTCTTCCATGCAATTATGTTGTTAGCAATGAGGCTTTTCCTTGTTGCAGAGCAGTATATATGGCGGCGATGTCATTCATCATTTTCTTTCCTTTTTTATTTTCGTTGTTAATTTTCCGAATTTGAATATTCCGTTTTCTTTGCAGTTAAGGGTAACTAAACTAATAATGTCAGTTAAGTAGATTTTTTTTTCTTTACTTTTTTTTATTTTTTTTTTTATTTTTTTATTTTTTTTTTTGTAAGTTACTCTTCATGTTTCATGTTTGTTTTCTGTAACGTGTTTATGATTACGACTTTCCTTTGGTGAATGTTGCCAATGCACGAAGATGTTGCATAATCCGGTATGTTATACCCAGACAAACATTATAGAATGCATTTTAAGAAGTTGAGTGGAAATTCATACAGTAGGGCAATATAACTCCCCCCCCTCTCTCTCTCTCTCTCTCTCTATCTATATATATATATATATATATATATATATATATATATATATATATATATATGTATGTATGTATGTATATGTATATACATATATATATATATATATATATATATATATATATATATAGAGAGAGAGAGAGAGGGAGGGGGGAGAGAGAGGGGGAGAGAGAGAAAAAGAGAGAAAACAAGTTAAAAAAGGCATAGGATGGAAAGAGAGAAGAAGAGAAATGTAGAGATAAAAGGGGAGAGGAAAGGTCAGGAAGGGATAGGAAGTGACAGAGGAAGAGAAAATATAGATTAAAAGGAGTAAAAATATAAAAAGAATTGGAGGGAGGGAAGGAGAGAAGGAAAGGGGCGGAGAGAGAGGGAGGAGGAGGGAGAGAAAGAAAAAAAAGAGTGAAGATGAGGGAAGCAGGAATACAGGAAAGAGGGAGAATGAGGAAGAAAAGGAAGGATAAAGAGAAAAAAAAGAGAGAGAGAGGGAGACAGAGAGAGAGTGAGTGAGAGAGAAAGAGAGAGAGTGAGAGTAAGTGAGTGAGAGTGAGAGTGAGAGAGAGAGAGAGAGAGTGAGTGAGAGACAGAGAGAGAGAGAGAAAGAGAGAGAGAGAAAGGGGGGGGGGGGGGAGAAAGAGAAAGAAAGAGAAAGAGAGAGAGAGAAAGAGAGACAGTGAAAGACAGACAGACAGACAGAGAGAAAGAGAGAGAGATAGATAGAGAGAGAGTGAGAGTGCGTGAGTGAGAGAGACACACACACACAGAGAGAGAGAGAGAGAGAGAGAGAGAAGGAAAGATGGAAGGATGGAGTGAGAAGGAGACGGCCGCAAATCTTCAACTTGGTT
>BOPN01000133.1:97500-100000 GCA_017312705.2 Penaeus japonicus
ATTATCCTCATTGTCATTAGCAGTAGCGGTAATAGTATTATCAGTAATATTATCATCACTACTATTATTATCATTGCATTACAATTTATATTTTCATTAATATTATCATAATCATTGTTGTTATCATTATCATCAGTATCATTATCTCATTGGTATTGTTATCATTGCCCTTAAAATCATTAACGTTAATATTAATACTGTCATCATGATTATCATTATCATCATTGTTATTACTATTGTCATTATTATCATCTTTATCATTTTGCTTATCATGATCATTATAGTTAATATCATTATCATTATTACTATCATTATTATCATTATTACTATTATTACCCTATTATTATCGGCGTATATATTAATTAATTAGAAATATATTAATTAATTGAATTAGAATTATAATTATCATTGCCATTATTATTATTATCATTATTATTTTTATTATTATTAATATTATTATTATCATTATTATGATCATTATGATTAGCATCATCATTAATACAATTATTGCTATCATTATTATTAATATCGTTATTATTGATATCATTATTATTAATATCGTTATTATTGATATCATTATTATTAATATCGTTATTATTGATATCATCCTTATTATCATCATCATCCTCGTCATTCTCAGTATAACTATTGTTATTATCATTCTTATCATGATCATGTTTATGATGACTATTATTTCCGTTAACATTATTACTATAATCATAATATTTGTTATTTTTACTGTTATTATCATTGTTACTATCATTATTGATATAACTATCAAGATCATTGATATCATCATTATCATCATTATTGTGATTATCATTATTGTAGTATAATTATAAATATCATCATCATAGTTATCTTTATTTAGTATAGTTGTTATTATCTTGTTATAGTTATCATCATTGTTACTTTTATCTTTATATTTACTCAGCATTATCATTATAGTTATCATTTTCATTACTAGTGTTATCATTTTTGTTATTAAAGTTCTTATTCTTAATATCATCATCATCATTATTAGTATTATCCATATGTTTATAATTGTTATCATCAGTATTAGTATTATTGTTATTGTTATCACATCGTTATTGGTATTGGTATTTTTGTTATTATCATTACTATCGTTCCTAGTATTATCATCGTTGTAATTATTATTTGTTTTATCGTTATCTTCATTACCATTATTGTTGATATCATTATTATCATTATTATTATCATCGTCATTATTATTGTTATCATTATTGTTATCATAATCATTGCGGTTATTTCATTATCATCTTTATTATTATTATCATTATAATCATCATTATCATTATTATCATCATTATTATTCATTTCATTATCATCATTCATAGTACTATTATAACTATCACCATTATTATTATAATTATTGTTATTATCATAATTACTGTTATTGTTATGATAATTATAATCGTTCTCATCATCATGATAATTATTTTATCCTTACTATTATCATTCTCATTTATCATTGTTATCATTTTATCATCGTCATTATTATCATTTTATCATCGCCATTATTATCATTTTATCATCGTCATTATTACCATTTTATCATCGTCATTATTATCATTTTATCATCGCCATTATTATCATTTTATCATCGTCATTATTATCATTTTATCATCGTCATTATTATAATTTTATCATCGCCATTATTATCATTTTATCATCGTCATTATTATCATTTTATCATCGCCATTATTATCATTTTATCATCGTCATTATCATTTTATCATCGTCATTATTACTAATCACTACCATCACTATTCTTACTATTATCATAATCACTATAAGAATCGTTATTTTTATTCCTTTAGTTTGTCATCACTTTCTATAGGATTTGTCATTAAGAATGTTTTATCAATGAATATTATAATTATGATCGATATTACTGCTCATATGAATATAATTTTCTTATAATTTTCCCTGTAATGACTATCATGGTCAGAATCATTACTTTTTGTAATACTTTTTATATTCACCTCGTCATTATATTGCTATTGTTATCACTCTCCTTATTATCATTAGTGTAATTATTATTGGAATTAATATTTGCGTCATGATAATGATTAATATTTGTGTCGTGATTATCATTGTTATTATTGTTAATTCTAAGATTTGTTTTGGTATCATCATAATCATCATTATCATTATTGTCGATATCAATATTTTTGTTATCGTGGTTATTATAAACATCAATATTATTATCATCATTATCATTATCATTGTTGTCATTTTCATTATTTTTATTACTATTTTTCATTAATATTGTTGTTGTTCTATTATAATTGCCATCATCATTATCATTATTCTATCATTATAATTATCATTATTCTATCATTATAATCATCACCATCAATAATTATTACCGTCATTGTTACTAGCGTTTTTATTATATTGAAAATATCAATATCATTATCACAGCATTGTAATCAGTAATGTTCTTATTCTCATTCTCATTTTCATTATCTTTATA
>BOPN01000133.1:107500-110000 GCA_017312705.2 Penaeus japonicus
CATCGCAGCGCCGTAACGTTGTTTGTTATAGTCAGTACTTTTAGACGATTATATTTGAGAATACTTGTTGTGGCCTGTTAGATTGTTATGGTGTTCTTTGGCTTGGTATTTCATGTAGAGCATATATATATATATATATATATATATATATATATATATATATATATATATATATATATATATATATATATATATATATATATATATATATATATATATATATAATATATATATATATATATATATATATATATATATATATATATGTATATATATATATATATATATATATATATATACACACACACACATATATATATATATATATATATATAATTGTGGGTTGTTTTGTTACTGTTGGTTATGTCGAGGCGGAGTGTATCATTTGATTTTCAAATAAGATTTGAAAAAAATAGGTTATCTGTATTATTGTGGTGTTGGGATTACGTGTTTAAATATAGTGAACTACGTATGGCAACCGATATTGTGACAGGAATGTGTCTGGAGATTTTAGATGATGGGAAAGTATGTGATTTTCTATTATATTTCTTAATATTTGCTAGTGTAGTTAGATGGCATTTCCATATTATCAAAGTTATTGCCAAATGTTATATTGTTGTTGTGTTTGCTGTGGTCAGTTTGCTATGTAGTAACACGTCAGTAATACTAGTGTTTAATACTAATAATAATACTAGTAATACTAATACTAGTAATAATAATAGTAATAGTAATAGTAATACTAGTAATAATAGTGTTTCGCATACCCTCTTGAATATACTACCTCCGACTTCCATTTTGTATCGATGAAGAGACGAACAATTCACATACAAAACTCTATGTTGCCTGTTGATGTGTATATATATACATATAAATGTATATATATGTATATATATATATATATATATATATATATATATATTTATATATATACGTATACATATACATAAACATATACATATGTATGTGTATACATAAATATATATGTATATATATAATTATATGTATATATATGTATATATATGTATATATATATAATATAATATAAGTCGGTGGATAGATAAGTCAACAGATAGATATACTTACATACTTGTATGTCCATATAAATTTCTGAAGGAAAGAGTTCGTTAAGTCTTTTGGCCATGCAATCTGATAACACTCTTTTGCGAACTATAATCTTCATAGTGGAGAGAAGAAGAAATCAGCTGTTGCACGCTATTCTCGCCTCTCCTGAAAGCCCCCTGCCTCTAAACCATGCATACTACCAAACGCGAACTTTGATAATAATTTTACGATTTTAGAAGCAAATTTGCATGTACGACTTCCGTGATATGATAACATGAAATCTCGTGCCTTCCCTTTTTTTTATTTTCTTCTTGATCTTCAATTTGGCAGAACTTATTGATTAATTAATATCTAATACTGTAGGAAAAACAAAGACAAGGGCCACCTGAATAAAAAAAATAAAAAAAACTGCCATAGACCACACCAGACGTGCAACGTTATGGCTTGTGTAATTAGGTATTCCATTCACAACCGCTCGTCTCTTTTGCGAATTCACGATCTCACAAGAACGAGGCGACACATAGATGCTGCGGATAAGTGATCAAAAAGAAAAAGAAAAAACGAGAATGGTAAGAAAAGAAGCGAAAGAAAGAAAGAAAGAAGACAAGAAGAAAAAAAAGGAAAAAAAGTGAGAAAGAAAAGAGAAAAAAAACAAGAGTAAGCAATCAATCAAACCGCTAATGATGAGAACTATATATATATATATACACTTCAACCCATCATCTCGTTTAGTCTCCTCCCACCTGGAAGGCAAAAGGGTATTGTAGGAGGAACTCTCTTCAGGTCGCGTATTATTATAACTAAACACATGTGTGAGTTTATTTGCAAGTGTGTGTGTGTGTGTGTGTGTGTGTATGTGTGTGTGTGTGTGTGTATGTATGCATATGTGCATGTATGTATTTGTATGCATGTGCTTTTCTTATGAGTCTATTTTGCATGACTAGCGGATTATTCACTGTCTCCCTCCCCAGATGTCCTAGAACATCAATGTTTCTCTTTATTTTCTTCTGAGGTTTTGCATAGAAGATTATGAATGTAGCTTTGTTTTAAGGAGTTCAATTACAAGTGCCATGTGCTTTTTGTAGTGATTACAAATGGGTTAGAGTTTTGAGACTGGGAAAGACATGTTTTTTTTTGCTTATCCTGTAATACCCTTAATTTCATAACAAGGGATTCCGTTTATCGAGTTGCAGCCTGAATATTTTATGTATCGAAAAAAAGATTAAGTCAAGTACCTTTCGTGCAAACATACAAGAGATAAAAGACATAAGTTGTTTTATGAGAATCATTCCGATGAACATATTAATTAGTCTATGGATGTATATTGAAATTCAATGTTTATTTTACATTATACTTTTGAATAGTCTACCATTTCCATTTTTGAGTGATCATTAGCGTATATATCACCTTCCAGGACTCATACAATGTCGATAAGCAG